>LPNX010999246.1:508263-529742 GCA_001517045.1 Pseudotsuga menziesii
ATAAAAAATTATGAAACTGACTTATTTAACTGACAGCTGCTAATTGCCAAGTTTATAAACATGTTTTCATCAACTTCTAACATGTCATTTACTTTTCTTCAATTGAGAGTACCTTCAGAATCAAAGATTCTGAAGGGGCTCTTTTATAATTTTTATTGGTAAACCATAAAATGAGCTGATCTCCCTTCATGTTAATGAGAAATGAAGGGGTTGTTGCTGACTGCCAACAAGACCCTACCTATAATGCAAGAACATTGCAACAAATGATGAAACTTGTTTTTTAAATATGTTGTCTTCCTAGCCGTCTATAGTCAATTTTTACTTTGTAACATGTCAGTTAAGGCCTCTAGCTACAGAAGGAACAATTGTTTTGTTGGAATATTGGACAATACTGAGAAGGGGGGTGAATCAGTATTGATTACGTTTAACAATTTAAACCACTTTTAAATTATTTATTAACACACAAGATCAACGAGAACACACAGATCATGAATTTATCGTGGAATCCCAATTGGGAAAACCACCAATACTTCCTATTACTACAAAATTATACAAATAGTTATGCCTGCTTCTACATACAAGGATGGTAGTAAACCCTATTTACCAGAAACTACTAGGAGGAGGCTACAACCCCCTGGTTTTATCAGTTGCTACTGAAATGATGCTACTACACACTATTTACTAGCAACTACTCGAAGGAGGCTACAACCCCCTTTCAGACTTGTAGCCTGCCCTTGCACCACCTTGCCACCCTAATATGTTTTTTTCAATATTCCAGATCTCTTTTTCCTTCAATCTCTATCACATATTACTTCTACACGTCAATGGTCTCTTCCACTTCTAGCTGCTATGATCTGGACTGTAGAGATGATTTCTTTCACTCAACACTCTGTCTATAAATACCTCTATCATATTTTCTATGAATTTAACTCTTTACTGTTACACCTTTTCATTCTTAGATCGTGTCTCTTCTTTAAAAATCAAATCTTCATTTTAACAATTCTTTAACTCGATTTAGGTTTATCAGTCATACATTTCCACAACAAAATATTACCAGAATTGCCTCTCTGCAATGATAATTATTCACCATAAATTCTTTCGAAATTTCCTTTTTCCACAATGATATTTCCGCAATAGACCTTTCCGCAACCATCATGATTCATTGATCCATTGTAGACCCTTTCCTATATGTCGATCTAACACACATATTTCCCTCTGTAATCATCTTTCCATAATTTCTTTAGCTTTTTGCAATTGCCTTTCTGCAACAACCTTTCCGCACCGTTGATTTCTTGCGGATTCTTCTCTAACCGTTGATCTGAGATCAGATGCGGATTACGGATTTGCGTTCTTACCCTTTTTTTCAAAAGGTTCTTCCACAATTTCCTTTCCACAAGATACTTTCCACACCGTTCATTTTATGCGAACTCTCTCTTGATCGTCGATCTTATATCAGATGCAGATTGCAGAATGTAGGTTTTCCAAATTCCTTAAAAGTGCTTCACCAATTTGCTTTCCGCAAGATTTCTTCTACGTCATTGATCTTATGCATACTCTTTCCTGATCGTCGATCTTTAGATAAAATGTGGATTGCAGATTGCAGGTTTTCCAAATTTCTTGAAAATACTTATGCAATTTCATTTCTGCAATATTTCTTCCACACCGTCGATCTCTTACGGATCATCTTTCCTCATTGTCGATCTTTCAGATTGCGGATTGTGGAACGCGTATTGCGGGTTTTCCAAATTTCTTGAAAATACTTCCACAAGTTCTTTTCCACAATCTATCTTCTGCACCGTCGATCTCTTGCAGAATCTTTTTTGACCGTCGATCTTACGAATTGCGGAATACGAATCCACACTTTCCCATTTTGTACCTCTGCAATTCTCTTCCATGACTTTGTTTGCGCATTTCTTTTGAACCGTCGATTTCCTTACAGGTTCACTCCTAACCGTTGATCTACAATAAAATGCTGATTGCAGATATTCACTTTTCTTTGTGAGAAAATCATTCACCACCATTGATATTCTCAAAATCAACCTCTGCAATTTCTCTCGACTGATTTGGATCATCCAATTTTTTGTGGGTTCACTCCATACCGTCGATCTACGATCAAATGTGGATCTTGCTATAACTTTGTGGATCGATCTTCAATCGTAGATCTGTTGCGGTCTATCTTCTAACCGTCGGATCTAAAATTCATAAAAATTCTACGCCCGAAGAGTAGTTTTAACCATCGTGTGATTTCATCTAGCGGAATGTTTTAGGTCCGTCGAATTTTTATCAACCCACATCAATAGTGGACTTGAACTAGTATTAACTGGTCTTCATGAAAATTTCATGCCCATAGAGCTCAATTAACACCGTGCAACTTCACCCTGCGGAATAATTTTCGGCTGTGTATCTTCCTTGGCGATCGTTCTCATCCGTCGATGGAGAGACGATTACATTCCAATTTCGCTACCTGACCTGACTATTATCTTCCACATATTTTCATGTAGTGGAATTGCTGACAATCGTTAGATCTAAGTCTATCTTAGATATGTGTTGATTGGTCAGAGGATTGATAAATCAAACTCAATCGGACTTTGCCTGACTTGATCCCCTCGCTAGATATTCTTATTTGTCTTTCCATCTTTATTACATATGCCATTGCTTTCCCTACCATCACTTATTCCTTTGTCATTGTTGATCTCCTTTGACATCAATTGGCAATCCACATAATGGATCCTTTGTCTTCTTTTACTGAGTTCATCCTACCACCACGTCTATTGGTTATTCATTTGTCATTCCCGAACTCCTTTGACATCAATGAAAACTATATTCTCGACAGTTTTTACTCATATGAACACCATAATTCCATTTTTTTTGAAAGAGTAGAAGGGTGGTCTACCAGTTTAAGACCATCGCAGCTATTTTTTGTTTATACCGCTCTATACTCTCTTTTTTCACCATGAATACAATTGTTTTCTTTTGTTTACAAAAAAAACTAATGATGAAACTCAAGTTATGATGCACTTATAGCCAAGAAAAGCCTTTTTATTTCTAGAGCAAGCTAACACTACCAACAACAAGAATGTTTGATAAATCCAGCCATTTGTGCTTCTAAAATAAGAGAATTGACTTTATCAATCACCCAACTAATTGATGCACCAATCTTGTTATGCAAGGAACCTTGTGTAGCCACAAAAAAATGAAAAATTCACCCAAACAACGTTGACAACCAATCCTAGATATTCAGAATAGGGTATACGTTGGTTGATAACCAACCACTAGCATTAGTATGTGCTTTTTCCTAACGAAAGCCATGTGTTTCCATGACTATTCAAAAAACATACCACATATGTATGCTATTGTAACTAAAAATAGCCCACGTATGCAAGGCTACATGATGGGGAAATTAGACCAAACTCCATTTTCTATGACACTGAGGCAATATACGTGAAATTTAGGTTAAAGGAGAGTCTCTAACATATACTACTATCGAAAAAACTAAAGGAATAATTCAACCCCATAGGGAATCATTTAATGAATTTTTCCCTAGCAAAGCCGCCATTTTTATTGTGGGAAAGACTATCCTAGTAACTAGGGTCATGGGTACTAAACATATCAAGGGAAGATGAACTACTTCTAAACTCCTACTCAATCAATCAACATTGAATCAAATGAAGGAGAAGGTTAACTTACTTGGATCGGAGAAGTTGTATAACTTATAGTTTCTTTCTATTCCAAGTCTTGTCCTTCACTCAAACAAATTCTCTCTCATACTAGCAAATAATGCAACCAAGAAACCTTTCTCAAACAACTTTAGCTATCGAATGGAAATAACAAAACTCAACATTGAAATCATGATTAACTAATCAAATTTATTACGCGGGTTATAATCAATTATTTTCCAAAATACCACATATAAACAGTCACACAAAGAACAACAGTATTTTGGGGGAGGGAAAGTCCAATATGTAAAATAAAGAAACAACAAGAAAAGGTAATGGATAACTTGAGTCATTGATGTAGTGTATCCATCACCAACATGGATTCTCATTCTTTGGGACACTAATAGGTCTTCATTCACTTTCTTAATTTCTCTTGTAATAAAAGGGGTTAACTATAGGTAATCAAAACCCCCACTCACTCAAGGAAAAAGAGAAAATCAGAACAAACAGAATTCTAAGGGGATATGCACTATAAAATCCTAGGGCACTCAGATTTCATTCCTCCAGCATGTAATTATAATGACGATATTGGTCCCCCCCTTTCAAGTTTAGGACTTGATTTTATGCCTTGGAATAGTGTTTTAGGGAGTTGGATAGGGTGAAACCGGGTCCATGTGAACTAGCAACGCCCTCTAAACACCCAAACACAAGTGTGAGTGGACATGTTGTTTTTCAAACTTTTAATAGGTATACACATGTTTCTAAGGGGTAACATGTGGACACATGTGTTCCTAACAAACAACCCTCATATGTAAGCCAAAATTAAGTTTTTTGAAGGATTTCTCACATTTTCATGTGCAAGAGGGTTGTACGGGGGTTTTGGAATTAGTGAGTTTGAAAGTGATATAATAGGAAGGTATCAAAGTTGAGTTCAAAAAATAAAAGTGATACTTGATCTAACTTCCACCCATAATCCATAAGCAAATAAGAAGATTTCTAAAGCTTATAAGATATACATAAATTTTATTAGATATTACTTAGACACAACTTTCTACTTGGAATAATATGTTAAAGTTTATACAAGTTTCAAGTGGAGTGTTGAAGGCAATGACCCTTTTACAATTCTTAAGAAAAAGCTAGTGGAAGCACCCATTTTGATATTTGTAGACTGGTCTAAAAAATTCCATTTTCATGTTGATGCCTCAAGCATCACAGTCAGTGTTGTATTAGTACAACCTAGGGATGAGGGAGTCTATCAACCCAATGCCTATGCTAGCCAGAAGATAAATAAGGCATAAAGGGATGGCATGGGGATGATTTTTTCCTCATGGAAATTTCAACATTATCTACTATAAAATCCATTTACATTCTACATAAACCTCAAGCGTTGAAATAGCTAGTTAATAAAACCATCCACCAAGGGAAAGTGTGCATAAGGCTCCTATTATTTCAAAACTTTGAGTTTGAAGTTGTAGTTTAGCCGAGGAAAGATAATATTGGTTCTAACCATTTTTTGAGATTCGAAAAGGAGAAGCACCAACTGGAATTGACTACTACTTACCATATTTCCACTTATTCATGGTTAAATTTGTACCACGGGAATTAGTTGAAATTTCACAATTTTTAGAAGAAGGGAATGCCCCACGAGAGTTCACAGAAAAGAAAAAGAAAATCCTTGCAATCTAGGTTAAATCCTATACATTAATCAATGGGATTTTATATAAGATTGGTCCTAGTTATGTACTAAGGAGATGTGCATTAGAACATGAAAGATACATTATCATCCGAGAAGCACATGTTGGACCTGCTACATGGATATTTTCATTCAAGTAATAAAACCAAGAAAATATTGAAAGAAGGGATAACTTATAATGCCCAGTTGCGCAAGTAAACAATGAATAAACAAAGACACAAATAATAGCTGTGAAAGCTCATTTATTAAGATATAATGCAATCATATTTATGTAATCATATGACTCTTGGATTCATATTCACAAGTATTCTCTTGGAATTCTGAGATGAATCTCCTTCTCCACCTAACCTTAACAAATTAGGTTCCAACATGATATGGTGGCCCTCATTATATAGAGATTGTAGGCGCAAAGTGAATCAATGTAACAAATGTCAAAGGATGGGTTTACCAGTAAAAATGGATGAAATGCCTTTGGTACTAGTAAACACCAAACTTCCATTTAAAATTTGGGTAGTTGACTTTGTGGGACCCTTTCCTAAGCATGGAAAAAGAATAGGAGCAAAGTACATCATCATAGCAATCGAATACTTGACCAAATGGGAAGAAGTAGAACTAGTCAAAATTATACTAAAGAGACAACAATTAAATTCATATATGAAAACATAATCATAAGGTTTGGGTTCCCTGTAACTTTAATAAGAATCCAAGGGACACATTGCATGAATAACATAATTGAAGTACTAATAAGGAATTTTTTATCGACCATAACAAAAGTTCACCATACACCCTCAAGCGAATGGAGTTGTAGAATCCTTCAATAAAATCTTGACCAAAGGGATTACCAAAATATGCAATGTCGATATGGATGATTGGGATGACAAGATAGTTATTTTCCTTTGGTCATATAAACATCTGTATAAAATATTGACTGGTTAAACCCCTTTCAAACTAGTTTATGGTTAAGAAGCAATAATCCTAATACACTTCATACCCAATTCATATAATACTCAATTTCCTGAAATTCAACTATGAACAGAAAAGAAAGATAGGCTATATAACCTTAACATGTTAGAATAAGAAAGAACAATAGCCCTCCACCCTCAAGAAATCCAAAAAGAATAGTACAAATAATGGAATGATAGAAATATTAACAAAAAATAATTTGAATTAGGGAACCTTATCCTCCTGTATGATAGAAAAATAAAAGAGAAAATTGGAAACATGATGCCATAGAACCCTTTGTAATAGAAGATATAAAACCTAGCAGGGTTGTGCAATTGAGAACATTACAAGGGAAGCTTTTCATCAAAGTAGTCAATGGTTCCAAACTAAGGAAATACCATGATTGAAAAAAAACATATATAACAATACTAATAAATAAAAATAAGTAATAAAAATACCTTTAGTTATAATAACTAGTCAAATAATTGTTTATTTCAAGAAATAAAAACCAGTGTTAATTAGCATATCAAGGATTATTCAAGAATCGTGACAGTTGAATGGGAGAAACAATCATCGAACATCAACATGAATCAGTGGTGGTAGGATTGACAAACAAGTGAGTGACGAGAACACAAAGAACACTTGGATGAACAAAGAATTGGGAAGCACAATCAAAACCTAATGAATAAAAAAAACACTATAAAAGGAAACTACAAAATAAAAGGCAAGATAATGGGAATTAGTAATATTTATGAACTATAAAATGCAACACGAGATAAAAATTGAAGTACTCAATAGCATCAAACCAAATCAAGAAATCATTCAAATTCGAAAGGATATCAATTGTTTCCAAAAAAATGGTGGACAAGAAGTAGAAAGGTCAAATCGTCGATCAAAACCAACAATTAATACATAACTTTAATGAGTCATGCTGTCAAAACAAACATCAAACAAGAAAATAGTGCATCCACAATTCCAAACAAAACACTAAATTTATTGTTAAAGAAAGAATTACTAACAAACCGAAGATTTCAGAAATCAGTAGACCCAAATATGCAAGTCACTCTGCAAAAAACATGGTGTTGAAAATGAGAGGAGTTATTTCACCCAGAAGTACACCAAATTCAAAGAGTGTAGATCCTAGAACGAAGAATATACATGTCAAAGATCCCTCAAAGACACATGAATCTCAAATGAATAGAATATGACAAGCAAAGATAGAAGAAATTGACTAGGATAAACACTAGTAGAACTACAGGAAATGGGCCATAGTCAGTAAAAAATGGAGGGATGAAACAATAATGTTGCAAAAGGAAAATATACGTCATATCTCAGTTCCCACCAAGTCATAGGATTTAAAGGATGGAAAGAAGAAGCTACAAAATTCATTATATGTCGATATCATGGAAGCAAGATCTAGTTGGGTGAACCAATCGCTATCAAGCTAAGATTGATCAGTCATATCATTGGATTATTGAAAGTTAGAGATTTTATCCTAAAGACAACTAACACACTATCATTGATACATAAGCTCATAGGATCGACAAAAACAAAGAAATTAGAATTCAAATGGCTTGGCGATCATTAGACAAGTGATGACAGAGCATATCAAATGGAAATGTATCATGGTTACTATATAATTGAATCGCTATGGTCGGCCTTCCGATGTCAAACTAAACATGCTAGGGGCTATTGGTTAAATAGTCAAAGAAGTAAAAATTTATACTTGGGTATAGTAGGTGGATGGCATTCTAAATACCAATTGTGAAGAGTTCTAGGAACAATGTAAATCTATAATATATCCATTGATATTGATATGGATAGTAAAGTCACAAATAATCTTGTTCGGAGAGACAACAATTACCCTTCCCAATACACTGACCATGTGGAACTATTAATGTTTTTTTTTAAAGTGGAAGGGTTGAATAGAAACATTAACTCCCTATGAAATGTTCAAATAATGGGTTAATTTAATGAAATTGGATTGCAACAGATAGAGAGTTCCCCAATGCATAAGAATAAATTCCATGTCGCTAGTATGCATTCATTTAAGCCTTGACTTCACAAAAAATTGGTATGCAAATGGAAAAGGAGGGGGTCCCAAGGAGTTATATTATTATCCAACAGTTAATGAATTGTTTAAATAGGTATCAATACAAGCAAACATCGGGTTCCCACTGCCCCCATTAGGAAAGAATCCAACCATTCAGATAATAAATTCCTTATGGAATGGAGAATTGGAGCAAGAGACCAAAGCTATTGTTTTCGCAATTCCCTTCGTGCATTATTTAGGCACACCGACACATTCATCACCAAAGAAACTAGTCTAGATGAAACAAAGGAGTAAAGTAAATCATACTAACCCCAACTCACCCACAGCTTCAACTTAAGAGGACTTGGAAAAATTAAGTAGAAGAAATAGTCTTTGAAAACCCTCGACTAAAGCAAACGTTAGAGGAAGTGTCTCACAAAGCACATTCAGCAAGGGAAGAATAAAAATATATATTCTTAAGGAAGTAGACCAAGAAAAGAAAGCAAGTCTTAGAATCTAGTGCTGACCCTGAATATGTTGATGTCATTGAAAGAGACAAGTATATTATAGTCGATGCACTAAAAAATAAAATAACCATTGAAAAGAAAATAAAGAATAATTTGGAGTCCATCATAATACAAAAGGAAGAATGGGCGACTCAACAATCTAAAAAGAATAAGTCGAAAAGAACAAAAATAAAATTTAAAGTACTAACTCAACCAAGAATAGAAAGAGCAAGCACACCATAGAATTCAACTAACCTAACTAAAACATCCTCTCTAATGAAAACCATGCCCATTGATTCAAGAATAATGTTAATGTATTTGTAACTTCAGAATGTATTCACTCATATATCTTATGTATTGTACTCCGATGTTTATTCCGGGAAGTGTCTGTAATGTATTTGAGTCATGTCATGCCCCGATGTTCCTATCAGGATATTCAATAATGTAAACAAGTCATGTAAAGTCATTGTGGGTAACCATCCTATTGATCAAGGGTTAAAGCCCCCACATTTGTGGGGCACTAGGGTTATTAGACTCTCCTAGAGAAATCGGCCCTAGGTGAGTTAATGCAAGTCAGGTCATTAGTACCCCAGTTGTGGTTACTCGAGCCTACATAACTGAGTTAGGATTACTCGATCCTACATAACAGAGTTAAAGGTTATGTGAACGAAAGAATATAAATAGAGAGTGAGACTCTCTATTTATTACACACACACTCACTCAACTGGGGAGCCTGAGTGAGAGAGAAGTTGTTGGGACAAGAGAGAGACTACTGCTGTCGGGAGATAATCTTACTATTTTGGGGTTTTAATTTTGGTGCTAATTCTATTTTTGATGAATTTGCAGGGTTTTCTCCTTTATGGTTTCCCCAAGGAAAATCTTTGTGTATATTCTCTCTTGTGTTTGATTGTTGTGCTTGTTATTCTCTCAGTTAAAGATCCTAATAATGCTAGCTTGAATGATAAAAATATAACATCGTATCAGAGCTAACCTGAGAAGAACACATTGTGCAGCTGCAGAAGCTAGGGCTTCTTACTTTTTGGGTCTCTCTCCACAATCCATCAGCAAAAGTATGCTAGGCTGACTCTCCATTGAAGGGCACATCTTTCTGTCGAAGCAGAATTTGATTCCGAGCATTTTCAGTTTTTGGTGCAGGAAATTAGGGCTTTTTACAAAAGATTAATTTTTGAGTGAGCCTGGCATAGGATTTCTCTCCTCATCCAAATCGAATTTTAGAGACCTGGGTCAATATTTTTGGTTGGGTATAACTCCAGGAAAGTCAAACCCTAGTTTGACCCCGAGCTAGAAAAACCCTAAATACTAAAACTGATAAGTTTTGGTAAAATCGCTATATCTTGGAATTTCAAAATTCTCAAGGACCAAAAATTTCATCGGGTGAAGAAAAAATCCTAATGTACACTATATCCAAGTTTCAGCCTCATATTCGCTATATTCTAGGAGATATGATTCCTCCAAGTTAGTGTTCCAGCCTCTTCCAAGCTTCATCCATAAACAGGATACCTGGGGAGAATTGCTATATATTGGGCTACCAAGGTCCAAATTAAACTTATCAAGATGTTCCAGAAAGGGCACGGACTGTAATTTCTTTTTCAGAAGTTTCAGACACAGAATATGAAATAATGACACGTGGCAGTCTGTACAACTTCGCTATGTTGAACAGTCCTGAAACAAGTCACCTTAGGAAAACGATCACAAGTCCCAATTGGTGAAACAAATTGTGATGAAACCTATGCTGTTGGAACAGGGACAAGTGAGGCTACCTTAGTACAAAGTTTCAGACACAGAGGAGTATTAATTTTGGAGATACCACAGAAAAAGTATCAGGAATTGCTGCAGAAGAAATTGGTAAACGAGGGCTTCCTGTTCCGAGAGCTTCCCTCCACTGTTTTCAGAAAAGGAGTACATTGGACAGCTCACCTTGAAGAGGTCTATATTTCTAGCTAATCAGATATGAAATATTCCAAGTTTTGAAAATTAGGGTTTCTCTGACAAACCCTAGATCAGCCAGCTCCGAAACCAGGACGGAAACCTCAAATCGGTAAGATCTAATCTTTTGTTATTTTCATTTGAGGTTCTCATTTCAAAGTGATCTATCACATCAGCTTGATGATAAGATTGTTGAATTTGACAACTTCCAAGCATGGAAGTATATGATCTCTCTGAAGAAAATGAATTGGTCACCTACATAAGTAGAGAGGTTCCAGTTCCAAAGGGAGATAAGGCTAAAATCCTTACACCAGAAGAACTTGGTCAAGGCCACCAAGAAGATCATTGCTGATTCATTCATGGATCACATTATACCACAAGTGTCTTCCCTAAAGACACCGAAAGAGATGTTTGATCCCTTGACCAAGCTATTTGAATGGAAGAACATAAATTGGAATATGAATTTGAGAAAACAGTTGAAGAATGTGAAGATCCAGAATGCAGAGATCATACAGTCATACTTTAAAAGGGTCTCTCAAATCAAAGAACAACTTGTAATGGTAGAAGAAGAAGTGGAGGATGCAGAAGTGGTGATAGCCACCTTGAATGGCCTCCCAGGATCATGGGATTCATTTATGCGGGGAATGTGTGCCAGAAGGAAGTGATTACTTTCAGCAGACTCTGGGAAGAAGAAGAAGCTTGACTCATAATAAGAGAAGATAAGATGGGAGCAACTAAAGATAAAGCTCTCACCATCCAAAGAAGATCCCTCAAGCGATGAGGAATACGAAGGACTCAACTCTTGAAGAAACTCTTATCCATCTTAGCATTTGGATAAGAAATGATGAATGAAGAAGATGATGAAGTGAAAGGATTAAGAAGGAGTCTACCCATGAAACAAATAAAGATATGTACTCAATTGTCATTTCATGATATTATTTTGTTATGCATTTGTTTATATTCAGTTGATGTATTATGCATGGTATAATGTTTGCATTAATGACAGTATACTACTAATATGCATGTGATTGGTAAGTAGCTCATGGTGCTATACAACTCTCCATTGCTACTTATCTACAATGAAACATCTTTGCTGACATATTGGATTAGTGCATAATCTCAATGTTGTCCTGGTAGAGATGGAAGGCATCTAGAAAGTTTCTGTGAGATATGGATGAATGTTGTATTGGCTAAAATAGTTGCATAATCATATATCTTGATGCAAAAGAATTTTTCATTATGAATATACCTTATGAAATGTTTCTAACCATACAACTAATGCACTTGACTTGTAGGAAAGATCGCGTAAAATAGCCTACAAACAAAGAAGAATGAGACTTGTTTCGAAGAACAAGTGACGACAGTTCAAGATGAAGAATAATATGATGAATGCGACGACATTATTGATGCAGAACCTTCCAGCCATGAAGAAGTAACCAAGAAGAAAGGGAAGGCCAGTTCAAGAAGAATGATGTCTAGGATGCAATATCGATACATGAAGGGAAGTTCGTAGTTCCATCATGCAGTAGATGGAGACATCGTGGGATACAAGGAAATATTCGTAGCACAAGGCTTCTCACGAAAAGAAGACATAGACTACGAAGAGACATTTGCAGCCAATGGGAGTTGAGACACATGACATGCATAATCATGTGTGCAAATGAAAGAAGGCATTATATGAGCTCAGAAGACACCCATGGGATAACACATACATGAGGAGCTTGATGAAGATATGAACCTTTGCTACAAGGTTGAAGATGAAAGTCTATAGAGGATGACAGCTCACAGATGGGTGCGAGAAGAACTTTTGAAAAAATTTCAAGATAGAGGATCTTAGTATCCCGTGATCCTAGATGGATACATAGAATATTAGTAGCAGAGGAAGCTACTTGTCACTATCGTACACAATGTTTCAGTGCATATAGTACGAAAGACAGAGGGAGAACGATGCTCCACTTTAGAGGGAGTGACTGCAGAAGATCCTGAGGTTCGACATGGTACGACGGGATGGACAACTTACTGATGGCTCTAGGATTTACTAAGAGTAAAGTGGATTCCAACCTATTCTTCAAGGTTGAAGACAGAAGACCAGTGATGCTCCTGTTATATGTTGATGACTTGTTCCTAACAGAAAAGAGGAACTCATTAAAGTTGCAAGAAGGAGACTTGCTGTCGAGTTCGAGATGAAGGACTTGGATATGATGCACTATTTTCTAGTCATGTAGGTGTGGCAGAATGCAGATGGAATTTCCCTGGGACAAGGGAAGTATAAGGTAGAGATCCTGAAGAGATTCGGGATGATGGATCCCAAGGCCATGACCACACCTATGGCATCGAACCTGAAGCTATTGAGCGATACTTCATTAGAGTCGGTTGATGCTACGATGTATTGTCAGATGATTGGGTCCTTGATGTACCTGACGAATACGAGACCAGATATTTGCTTTGTTGTGAACACCTTGAGTTAGTTCCTGGCAGATCTGAGACATGTTCACTTGATTGTTGCAAAGAATATTCTGAGGTACCTGAGGGGTACAGTTGATTATGGGCTCAAGTATGAGGCGAATCAGAAGATTAACTTCGAGGGTTATGTTGATTCATATTGAGAAGGCAGTGCCATCGATAGGAAGAGCACTTCAGGGTGTTGCTTCAGTATGGGATCAAGTGTGATCTCTTGGTTTAGCAGGAAATAGTCTTGCGTGGCATTAAGTACAGCTAAAGCAGAGTATGTCGCTGCTTGTTCAACTAGTTGTGAGGTAGTATGGTTAAGGAAGATACTTTCTGATTTATTTGATCTCCAGTTGGATGCTACTTGTATATACTGTGACAACCAGAGTTGTGTGAAGTTGTCGGAGAACCTGACGTTCCATGACAAGTCGAAGCATATCGAGATCGAATATCACTATATCAGGGATATGGTGCAGAGAGGAGCAGTGAAGCTCCAGTGTATTGCGATGGACGAATAGATAGCTAATGTGTTGACTAAGCCATTGGCCAGAGTGAAGTTTGAATACTTTAGGGAGAAGCTTGGTGTTCTCTAGATCGAGGTTCCCTCCAAGGGGAAGTGATGAGTCCGTGAGCCATTCTGACATGGTGAGAGGATTGGTTCCTACATGATCAGATATAAGTGCTGAATGCCATTCTCTGAATGGAGGCACCTGGTCAGTTACAAGGAATGCTCACCCTAGAGCTGAGGGCCATTCTGATATGACTGTGGGATGTGTTCTCACATGATCAGATATAAGTGCAGGGCCATTCTGATGTGATTGAGGGATGTGTTCCCACATGATCACATATAAGTGCTAAAGGCCATTCTCTAGGAGAATGGAGGTACCTGGTCAGTTACCAGGAATCCTTAGCCTAGGGCTGGGAGCCATTCTGATGTGACTGTGGGATTGGTTAACACATGATCAGATGTAAGTGCAGAGCATTTCCACAGATGATAGTAGGTGTGTCCTATCATGCTGGTGGATGTGAGTGTTGTGCCTTTTCATAGATGGTAGTAGGTGTGTCCTACCATGTTGGTGATTGTAAGTGCTGTGCCTTTCCATAGATGGTAGTAGGTGTGTACTACCATGTTGGTGGATGTGAGTGTTGTACCTTTCCACAGATGCTAGTAGGTGTGTCCTACCATGATGGTGGATGTAAGTGTTGAGCCTTTCCACAGATGATAGTAGGTGTGTCCTATCATGCCGGTGGTTGTGAGTGTTGTGCCTTTTCATAGATGATAGTAGGTGTGTCCTATCATACTGGTGAATGTAAGTGTTGGGACTTTCTAACATGGTTCTTGGATGTATTCCTCCAATGGTCAGATGTGAGTGCTAGGCATGCCTTTCTGACATGGTGTCGGATGTGTTCCTCTCATTGTCAGATGTAAGTGTTGGGGGGGGCATTTTGACTTAGTGTCAGATATAAGCACTAAAGAAGACCTACATGGAGGCTAGGCCTACAACCAACATGAAAAAGGGCTGGCTCTATAGAACTTCTTGTGATGAGAAGAATCATGAGATAGCACCCGTGATGATGATCCATCAATAATGATCCAGATCCAGTGATGATGATCAAGCAGTGATGATCTAGATCCAGTGATGATGATCCAGCAGTGATGATCCAGATCGAGTAATGATCCAGATCCAGTGATGATGATCCAGATCAAGTGATGATCTAGATCCAGTGATGATAATCCAGATCGAGTGATGATTTAGATCCAGTGATGATGATCCAGATCCAGATGAAGATGACTTGAAGATGAAGATGACGAGAACTCAATGATGATCCAGATGATACAGAGAAGAAGACTTGTGCTGATAAATTGTGTTGAGAGAATACCTTCCTAGTTAAGAAGGAGTGTTAATGTATTTGTAACTTCAGAATGTATTCACTCATATATCTTATGTATTGTACCCCGATGTTTATTCTGGGAAGTGTCTTAGATGTATTTGAGTCATTTCACGCCTTGATGTTCCTATCGGGAGATTCAATAATGTAAACAAGTCATGTAAAGTCATTGTGGGTAACCCTCCTATTGATCAAGGGTTAAAGTCCCCATAGTTGTGGGGCACTAGGGTTATTAGACTCTCCTAGAGAAGTCGACCCTAGGTGAGTAAATGTAAGTCAGGTCATTAGTACCCCAGTTGTGGTTACTCGAGCCTACATAACTGAGTTAGGATTACTTGAGCCTACATAACAGAGTTAAAGGTTATGTGAACAAAAGAATATAAATAGAGAGTGAGACTCTCTATTTATTACACACACACTCACTCAATTGAGGCGCATGAGTGAGAGAGAAGTTGTTGGGACAAGAGAGAGACTACTGTTGTCGGGAGATCATCTTACTATTTTGGGGTTTTACTTTTGGTGCTAATTCTATCTCTGAGGAAGTTATAGGGTTTTCTCCGTTATGGTTTCCCCGAGGAAAATCTTTGTGTCTATTGTCTCTTATGTTTGATTTTTGTGCTTGTTATTCTCTCAGTTAAAGATCCTAATATAATGCTAGCTTGAATGATAAAAATCTAAAAAATAAATGGGTCAGTAGTAGCATACTGACCAACAAAAGACCAATCAACATAAGATTTACTAGAAGAAAACAAAGTTGCAACAACTTAACCAACAACAAACCGACCAACCACAGACCAACCATCCTTAGATAGATAGTGTCTCAATTGAATATCAACAGACTGACCAGCCCCCAACTAAGCATCCACATAGAATTTAAGAACTAGCAATCGACTCGGTGGGTAAAGAGAAATTAGAAAAAGGAAAAGAAAAAGAAAAATAATAAACATGTAAGAAGAAGAAAAACCAACAATCGATCATCCCATATATCCCTAATGTTGTAACCAAGAAATCTTATGCCAGTGTTTAATATCTCCATCCATCAAGTTCGACCATATACACCATATTCAAAATTTCACCCCAGAGAGGCTAGTATGTGAAATCACAACTAATTTAATCCTATTATGAGTGCCATAATTTATGAAATGCATATGCAAGTGCATAAATTTAAAACACAACATTATTAAAAACTATATTTCACACCCAAAGGGGTTGGATCCATTGGTGAAGAGGGAGGAGTTTTTCACCAGTGGGTAAGGTTCAATTCCAACGAGGTTCGAACTTGGAGCCATGGGGGCACCTTGAGGTAGTGGTCGAACGTGTGGTTCCACCCAGAGAGATTACATTAAATGATCGTGTGACCCATGGGCAAATAACTGGATCAAATTCCACCCCCATTTCCTCCTAACATAGGGCCCAAAGGATTTGGATCCATTGGTGAAGAGTGAGGAATTTTTCACAAATGGGAAAGGTTCAATTCCAATGAAGGCCAAACCTAGATCCATGAGGGCACCTTGAGGTAGTGGTCGAACGTGTCGTTCCACCTAGAGAGATTGCATATTAAATGATCCCGTGACCATGGACACATAAGTGGATCAAATCCCACCCCATTTCCTCCTAACATTTAAGTCAATTCTCACTGTCTTATTTGGTTAAGGTGTGGGTCTCGTCAGCAAGGCGACCCAAGTTCAATTCTCCTTAGGGGTGAGCTAGTTAGGATGAGACACCAAAAAATCCATCCATGTTAATGGTTGGTGTGGTCCAGGCCAAGTGCGATCCTTGAGTGACTTTGATGACTTATATGCCCTTGGGTTGCACTTCTTAACTAGTGGTTCATTGCTTCCAGCCCCAAGTGACGGGAAATTGAACAAAAAAAAAATTATATTTCACACACAAAACATGCATAAATCATAATGTTCATAACAATAAACAAATATAGTTTTCATATTCATAGAAAACAATGAACATTTATCATCTAACTACAATGGATCAAATAAATTATCTATGTAAGAGCGATTTTCCACCCATCTGTAGGTATCAACTACAGATACCACCCCCAAGTTGGCCTATGAGGCCACCAAGGCAAAGGAAATAGCTACAAGCTTCTCTCTCTCATCCCAACCCATTTTCTCTCATGGTTAACCAACCTGCTCACCACATAGCACTACAAGCATCTCATTTAGCCATAACAACCATGGTACTCTCTTCCATTTCCCCACGCAACATAATGAAGACCATCTCTTTCTCTAGTCAAAAGTCCCTCAAAGTACCCATACCTTATAGTGCTCTTTTGTGTGCAGAAAGAGTCTAGCCTATTATATGCTTTAGGGAATCTCCTATAAAATAAATTCATGGATTCTCAAGCATTCAACGAGTAGCAAATAAACAGTGGATATTTTCATCATACATACCTAGCCATTCACTATTCAAACCTTGGCCTTGAGCTCCACATTAGGAATATTTACTAGCATATTTACATCATTTTACATAATCTTATTTAATACATTCAAAGTTTCAAAACCAAGGTGTTAAACTTAACGGATTTGTTCAATTACACACAACTATAGATCTTAAATACAAGGTAGAAACATTATATGTTTATTGTAGGAAAATAAAAGAATAAATACATACAATAGATGTAATTAGTATTTATTTATCTACTTGTGATCTAACAACCATAAATTTCGTGATGTGTCTATAAGATGTGTTGTTCATATCTATAATATATGGTGAAATATTTTTTCTCATATGTTATAATTATTAGTGAGGGAAAACCATTCAAATATTTAGTGAATAATAGGAGAAAAAAGGAAGAGGAAACTTAGATGCTATTGCCTAACTAACCCAAATATTACAAATTTATATCAAGGAATGGTAATTGACATCTGAATAAAATCTCAAAGCAATGGAGAACTTGATTCCCGTTGTAGTTATCCATTGTCCTTGCGATACACTTTGAGCAACATTGATTCTATGCGACCTCTTGTAGATTTGAGTAATGTTGTGCCCAAGTGAGTAGAGTCTATCCAATTTATTTGAGCTATTTGTTCATCTTGGTACAAATAAATATGTTTGTACATGTGTTTTGTTCACACACACGCACACACACACTTACTATGGTGCATGAAGCATATTCTCAATAGTCCAAAAATATTGAAAAGGTTGTAAAGGAATTTCCATACAAAAAAATTGTTATTTACAACAACTATATCAAGGGTACATTGTTATACAATGTTGGAAAATTTCTAGTGAAGGTGGTATGGTATATCTTAATGTCTATCCTATATCATGGATATGGAGTAGAAAGATTATAATTTATCGATATTGGATATAACCTCTGATGGAGATATTTAGTATTTATGAGAATGACCATTTATTTTTAAAATAAAGATACAATATTTATATGATAATATCATTCAAACTTCAGAATAGATGGTGGAATGAATATGTATTTATATGATGAAATGAATATGTATTTATATGTTGGATGTATATTAATACATAGTGTTCAAAATTTCAAAACCAAGAATATGTTGCTAGTATAGAGACAATTCATCAAGTATTGTATTTAACTATTATTATAAAACAAGTGGAATAAGCAACACAGTTGCTTAGTACCTACCACTTATGTAAGAAACAATGTAAAGTAAATTAGCATCGGACATCATTCATGGTCATTTACAACTACATGAGTGATTTAGGCGTTAAGTATCCCTTCGTAGTCTTATGAGAAATTTTTGGTAGACATGAAACACCTAACACTAGACACTACCATCCATAGCCTCATAAGCGATTTAAGGCATACATAGCCCTTCATAGTCAGGAGAACTATTTTTTATAAGCATTATGCTCCCAACAATAAAATAGTAAATGAAATTAGCAGCAAAGCTGCTTATACCTGCCTCTTAGAAATAATTTAATTTAATAGTAAAACATAATTAAAAGTTAAAATTATTATGTAACATTTTAACAATGTAACTTATGTGTAGTTTGAAAGCAAAAGAAACCTGACATGTCTTGCTCCATGTTTTTGAAGATACCTAAGTGTTAGCAACTATTGAGTATTGATGATGATATATTAGCCCTATATGTAACACTTTAGAGTATGAGTGAAGTAGAACACAAATGCTATCTAATATTACTTAACCAAGTAAAACTAATATAACACATCAAGTTCTTTTTTGCATTGTAATAGTTATTATTTGTTATTGAATGTGATTACTATAAAAAATCATATAAATGCATATTAAAATTGGATTCATAAACATCACAACACTTTTTCTTTTATATAAAAAGTTTTTAAATATTTACTAAATAATTCTAATATTTTTCAACATAATTTTCAACTATATTGTATAATTTAATTTTATAATTTTACTTATAATAACTAAAAGTAGTAAAGCATATCAATATTTTTTATTATAAAAATATGATTTTAAGATTTAAAAACTATTAATAAAATTATAATTAGAAATTGAAAAATTAAATGTAAAGTGAATTATAAAATTAATAATTTAAATGTAAAGTAAAATATAAATTTGTTTTTTAACTTAAATTAAAATATGAATTCCAAATTAAATTGTAAAATTAATATTTTAAGCTTAAAATAAAATATAAAATTGTTTTCAAACTTAATTAAAAGATAAAAAAAAGTTTAATATTTAAAATAAGTTTGGTTTCATTTTTAAATTGAAACATCTATTTACAATGAAAATATCCATTACTACTTGGACAATAAAATGAAAGATTTAAATTTAAAATGATAATCATTTTATACGTAATATCAAAAATATGTTTTAATTTTACAAGCTTTAAAATACAAGTAAAAAACACTTTTAAATTAAAATAATTGTAATTTAATTTTTATTTATTTATTTTAATAATTATAATAATTTTATAAAATAATAATTTTATAAAGTTTAGTTCATTTTTAATTAATTTAATTTAAGAACATTTTTTTTAAATTATTTAGTTAATGATAAAATAATCTTTAAATTTAAATTTAGATATATTTGCATTTATTTTTCTGAAATAAAACCAATTGAAGCCATTGAACTGTGAACAAATTTTGCAGTGCATCTTAACTTACCATGAAGACTTTGGCCCCCGAATTAAGAGCATTAATGATCATCTTTCTCTCCACAGGGCCACTGATTTTAACTCTCCGATCAGCCACCACCTTAGGAGTAGCAGCGCAAGTCCAATCTCCTTCCCGGATGGCTTTGGTCGAGGGATCGAATCCAGGGAGCTCACCTTTATTGTATCTGGCTTGCTGCTCCTTCCTGCAAGCCATGTTATAACTCACACGGTCTCCAAACTTTCTCTGCAGATCCGCCACGAATTGCAAAGCCTCTTTCGTGAGGATTTTTTCATACCCGTCTTCAATGCGCCCCCTTATTCTCACGCCCTCGGGGAATTCATGGGTGGTTTTGTTAGGCTTCTTCTGTGTATAATCCATCAGCGATTTTGTTGAATCTTTTGGGTTCTCTGGTTTGTTTGTTTCTCCGAAACTGAGAATTGAATACATTTGTGGGATGGTTGATCAAATATATAAGTAGAGGGGCAATATAGGATTGGGATCAAAAGCGTTATCTAAATTTAGCAAATCTATATTTGGGCATAAGTGTTAGAATCAGAGTCTGATACGTAATGTAATGGATCATTTGGAAGCAATTTGGCAGATCAGAGAAGCTGACAGTTAAATTATTCGGGATTGGATAATTATGCAAGAGACGATCCTGGTTTCGCCAAGCTTCCCAGCGTTCTGCTAGACCGGCTGAATATACCACGCCAATCGTCGACCCTGCCGGTTTTCCAAGAAGCTCCGGCGTTTCCAAATGGTAAAGAATGCACCGTCTCGGCACCTTCGTCGTGGAGATCAGGCTATTCTCAACTTCAAGAAAAAGAATCAATCTCTCTGAAACAATATGGAGTAAGCTAGCTGTGGAGCAATCCTCCCTCATTGGACGGAGGAGGAGCAAAGTTAGCGTTGACTTTGCTCCTCCTCCGTCCGATGGAGGGAGTTTTGCACAGCTAGCTCACTCCAAACAATATTTGAGCCCAATATGAACAATGCATGCATGCACGCGTATTATTTTCTCACTGATCTGGGTTGCCGACTAGCTTCATGACCGCAAGTATTATATATATATATAATACGTGTTGGTTTTCTTTTCAGTCTGCGTTTTGGTATCTCTTTACAGATCAACAGATTAAAAATTAAATCAGCTCTAACCTGGACACTGGACATGATCACAAGTGTAATTCTATTACATCTGACTCCACCACGGCTGCGAGTTTGTGTGAATTTCAGAATCAATCTGTGGAATATATTGTAAACCCATGACAAATTAGTAACGACTAACTAA
>LPNX010999246.1:529875-583214 GCA_001517045.1 Pseudotsuga menziesii
TATGTCTGCGCAGAAACTAAAATGGATTACCATTCCGCTGTATTAAAAGTCAAATAAAAAGATTATCTTTCCGCTGTATAAATATAGAGGGATGAATTTCTCTAGATTTCTGCAAAGTCAACTCCAAGACGAATTGCTGAAGTGAAAGATAGAAAGCCGCACCAGCAACTTGCAGGGGTTTGAACTGGAGATACCGTGGTCATTAATCCATCATTTACAAAATTCCAAGAAACTTGTGCAAACTTTGAATGCCATTGGAATACATTGAACTTTTTGAGGGCGCAAGCGAGTGGTTTATATGCGGTTTCGATAACGAGATCGAAGTTGAGTGTGGACAGAAGAAAATGCTCGGCCTTCAAGAGTAACTGTCGCCTCTGCTTGAAGAAATAGGGTTCTTTCATGCGTTTTGCAGTGGCTGGGTTTCCGTTTTCATGGAGGACTTCGTAGGAAAGCACAGTCAGATCGTTCAATAATTTCCGTGAATTTACCCACACACCTGCAAAAGCCAAATCCACTAGTCCTCGGAAGTTATGGATCCGCTGACTGTTTGAATTATAAATAACATAATAATAAAATATAATAAATGTTGATGTCATAGTTGCCATGTGGCAAGTGAAAACCAAATACCAAACTCCAAGGCTGACATCATCTCTGATTGGCCAATTAGAAATTGACAAAATAGCAAAGGCAAATATTTTTATTAAAATTTAAAATATTTTTTTTCAAACTCCAAAGTTAAACTTTAGAAAACAGATTTTAAATTTTTGGTCAAAGGGCAACTAATAGAAGGTCAAAAAACAACCGATTGCAATACCTGCTGACCAAATGCTGGAGGTCCAAGAAGATGGTGTGCATGTGTTTCTTGAAATGACCAAATGCTGGAGGTCCAAGAAGATGTTGGGGTTTTGGAACTTTGGAGCGGAGCTTACTTTGGGCGTTAATGGCTGTCTTGGCCGTTAAATTGGCGTTGCCCGGACATTTTTGGCGGTACTTCTTGTTAGACATGGCGATTCTCTGTGTACTATCCGTATGATCCTCAATCTAATGTCCATTGTACGAGCTGGCTGGGCTTTTAATGTACTTTATTGTACTGTTCATAAGCTTTTATTTCCCTTTCCTCGTGGAGATGCCACGTTTTCAACGATTTGATATCAACCTTTTGGTCTCTGGATGCGTCTATTCACTTATTCGCATCGTTTTGGTTTTGGACCTGTGTTTACCTTCCGGTCTCTGCGTTTTTTCCTTGCCATCAGCAGGAGGATTTTTGATAATTTGAAGAATTTGTCGTTGAGGACTTAGGAGCAGGTCTGCTGCCGGTGTTTGCTGGCTGGCTGGGATTTTAAGGATGTGGCGTTATTGATGCGGGATGCTGGGTTTTTTCGGTGTTTTAGGCCGTTGCGAAGATGCCATGCATTTGGTTCTAAAATGACCAATGCAGTGGTCATAGCCATGATCTAGCAGGTTTCTTTGGTCTTTTCAAAGGCCTTAGCCTCGGTTTGGTGGTTTGTGTTATGAATGTCCATTTTGGCCATCTGTCTCTCGGTGGTCACTGTGGTGCGTTCCTCTGATTGTGGTGATTGCTGATACATGCCAGATTATGTGGTATAAAGGTTAGTGGTATTTGCCGTTATTTGGCGAATTCCCTGTTCCTTCCTGAGCTTGGGGCTGTTTTGTGGTTTGGTCGTGCTCGATGATTGGAGAGTCTTGGTCAGCTTTGGACCTTTTCTGGCGGTTTTTGGTTTAAGTGATGGACATCGTGTCCAGTGATTTTTGAGGTAGTGGCGTTTTGCGGTTCAGTCTATGTTTGTATTTGTTGATCTTCGCCCCAAGAGCAGTGTGTTATGCGGCCGCGAGATTTTCTTTGCGGTTTATGAAGGATATTTGGGGTTTAATGTTCTGGTTCTAGTTTTGGCCGCTTCATTTGGTCGATTTGTTGAGTTTTCTGGAAGTCTGTTGGATAGCTACATTTCTGATGATCGGTTTACTAATGAACGATCCTTCTTCAGCTGAGGTGTTTGGTGTTTTTGGCGGATGAGATTGGCATATGTGCTGTTGGAGAGCTAGCTGAGCGCGTTACTGATGAGATATCAATTTTCCCTGGTAACGGCTTTTCTGTGATATTCGAATACTATACAGGTATGTTCGGTATCAACCTTGTCCTATGTTTTTGTTAATTCTCCTCTGTGAGAATTTGATCAGAACTAGGGGATGAGGGTCCTGTTTTTTGGTTAGTTGTTCTCTGGTGCGTTTCTGTGGATTTGGAGGATTGGGGTATCTTGACAGATGCACCTTAGGCATATTCGTTGTTGTGGGATTATGCTAGAGGTCTTTCTTTCGCTGTGAGTTTTATACATTGGAGGCCGAATTGGATTATATGCGAAGTCTGTAGTGTTTGGTTTTATTTTCTGGGGCGCATTGCTGTGTTGATTAGCTATGTGCTCTTTCTAGCATTGTATGTTATTTTCTAGAGGAGCATTAGTTATTTGTTGTCTGGTCTTTGACTGGCTTTTTATTTGTGCTCCTGTTATGTCTTTGCGGGCGGTTAAAACCTTGGCCCGCACTCCGCCAGGGCACCTGCAATGCATTAAGCAGGGCAATGGGGTGGAGAAGAGGCTCTCTGCTACCTCTTTGCCATTAAATCTGGGCGATCTGGGGCCTGTTAGTGGACGGGATAATCTTTTGGCCAATGTATCTTCCCCTTTGGAATGTTTGGATGATGCTGGTTTGGGTGGGAGTCAGTTGCTGAATCCTATCCTTTCTTCCCCGGTTGTTTTTGTTCCTTCGGATCAGCCGATTGTTTCTCATCCGATTCTAGGAGACGGTCTTTATGATGCTGGGGACTACCCTTCTAGGATGGACATGGGACTTAGGGATGTTTCTTTTCCTAATTCACAGACGACTGGGAATTGTTTTCTGGTTGAGGATGAGTCTCAGCCTACAGAATTGGATCCCCACTGTCAAGCCTCTAAATGCTTAGGGAATTGCGGGAATCTCTCACTTGCATGTCAATTGATTGGGACTAGCTGTTTGGATGGGATTTTTCATGCTTCTCCAAAACTAGATTATCCTTTGGATTCATTGGGTTTACTACAAAGTGAAAAGAATGCAGGTGAGCATTTATTTGATTCTCAGACTGATAAGAATAGTTTACCGATTATCCAGGTAGATGGGATGGTTCATAAGGTTTGTAAGAATGCAGAGTTGGGAACTTCCTTTTCCGCTGGGTCTATGGATCCTGATAATGAAGAGCCCTATTACTCTGGTAGCATTGGTCCATCTAAGCCTAAGAAGAGGATTCCTAAACCTATCAAAAAGACAATTCCTGCCTTAATGACTTTGGGGGAAGATGTGCTACTTAATGACATAGTTCTTACTAATGCTGTGACTTTGGTTGGGAGATTTGGAAGACGTAACTATAATTCAGATTCTCTTCATGGGTGGGCTGTTCGGGTCTGGAATGGGATTATCAATTCTATTCCTGATATTTTTATACTCCCACGGGGTTGGATAGCTTTTAAATTCTCTTCAGCAGATGAATCTGATAGGATTCTAGCTGGTGTCTGGAAATGGGATAAGGCTGCTCTTCTTATCAAGAGGTGGTCCCCTTTATTTGATCCGCGAATAGAAAGGTACGATCAAGTCCCTACTTGGGTCAAATTGCCGCATTTACCCTTTAAATTCTGGTCTGCTGATTTCTTCAGACTTGTTGGGAATACATTGGGCACCCATCTGGAAACTGATTTCTCCTACTTAAAATCTGGGGTCTGCTGCATAGGCCGGGTTCTTGTTCTGTTAGATTTTCGTCTGGGACTACCTGCTGATTGGTCATTAAAACTGGTAACAAAGATTTCATTCAGCCTCTGGATTACTTGGGACTTCCCTTTAGATGTTTTAGATGTCATGGGCTTGGACATTTGGCAAATGATTGTTCCCTATCATTTAAAAAACATCATCTCCTAAAATTTGGAGAGTCAAAAAAGATTGGAATCAGTCTAATGCTAAGGCAGGGATCCCAGTGATTGAAACCCTGGATAAGTGCTTAGATGAGATTCTGCCTAATGCTAAGGTTGGTAAATCTGTTGATGAGAATCTGGATGTTCACGGTGTTTCTCTTGGTTTTGATCCCTTAGCCAATCTTAAACAGATCAATTTATCTAATCCATTGGATGATAATTTTTTTCTGAATCTTACTTCCGAGGAATTATTTTCTTCTATTCCGAATACATCTTTGAAGGATCTTGGTTTTGTTTCTCCATGTAAGGCAGTTGTTAGTAAGGGGTATTTTCTCAGATCGAGTTCTAAATCGGTTCAAGAGAATTTTAGGCCTGTCAAAGATAAAATTGGGACTCTTGAGTATGAGGAAGGTTTGACTGGTGTTAACCTATTAGGGCAAGCTGATTTGAAAGGTGTTGGGGCGCTTAGAGCATCTGCCCTCTATCAAGTTCCCTTATGATCCTTATGTCCTTAAATGCAAGGGGTTTGGCTAGTCTTCCTAAGAAACTAGCAGTTAAGAGGCTTATAGATCTTCATTCTGTTGATGTTCTTTTTATTCAAGAAACTATGATTGAGGGGGATGCTTTGGTTCACGATTTGGAAATTATGATTCACGAATGGAAGTTCATATCGGTGGATGCTATGGGCAGATCTGGTGGACTTATTATAGGATGGAAGTCTGTTAATTTTCTTATGCTTAATGCATGGGCATTAAAAGCTGGGTTGTGTGCTGTTTTATTTGATTATGACTTAAAAAAAGAAATATCTTTTGTAAATTTATATGCGCCCTATTTGGATAGGGAATCCTTCTGGAACAATCTGATTAAGCTGGATTGTCTTTTGTCTCCTAATTTAGTCTTTGGAGGCGATCTTAATTTCTCCCTGGGTCTATCTGAGATTTGGGGGGTTCATGCTCAAATTGATCCTTTATCTAATTATTTCCATAACCTGTTGGAGAATTTGGGGTTAGTTGACATCAATCATTTGGTATCAATTCCTACCTAGAGTAATCGCAGAGTTGGTGATGAGGGTATTTGTAAAAGATTGGATCGTCTTTTAGTCTCGGCTGACTTCCTAGACTGCAATTTCCTTCTTAAACAATGGATTGGCTGTGGAGGTGTATCTGACCATCAACCGGTTTTTCTGCAAATTTCCCCTCTGCATTCCAAGGCCCACAGTCCTTTCAAGTTTAATGCAGGCTGGCTGGATCATCTTGATTTGGTTGATGCTTTAAAAAACTCTTGGGTTTGCTTTGATGTTCGATCTGCCTTATCTCCTGAGGCTCAATTCTGTGTGAATCTAAAACGCATAAAAGATATTTCTATCAAATGGTCTCTGAATAAAAAAGCTCAGAATATTAAAGACTTGGTTGAAATTGAATTTGAGTTAAATAGATTTCATTATAGTCATCTGGTATTTTAACAGTGGTTGATAAGGATTTATTGACTGAGATAGAATCTCACAAGCAGGCTATTCTTCTTTATAGGGAAAAGGAGGCTCGTCAGAAAAGTAGGGTATTATGGCTGCGTTGTGGAGATGATAATACTCCTTTCTTTCACAAATTTGCTGCCCATAGAAAATGCCGTAACTCAATATGGAAACTTTTTGATGATTCTGGAAATCTTGTGGAAGGTTTTGAGGCTATAGCAGAAGCTGGGATTCAGCACTTTGAAAATCTATTTAAAGAAGAAGATGATCTCCATCTTCTAGAAATTGTTCTTAGTGCTGGTCATTTCCCTACATTTGTTACTGAGGATGATAACGCAGGGCTTATGCAAGCTATTACTCTACAAGATATTAAGCATATCTTAAACATTAGCAAAAATGACAAGAGTCTTGGCCCGAATGGTATCCCTGTTGAGGTGTACAGATGTTTGTTTGATGTTTTGGGTGAAGATCTCTTAAGAGTTATTGAATTGTCCAGGACAAGTGGCAAGATCCCAGCTGTTTTTAACTCAACCTTTCTTGCTCTTATTCCTAAGGTTGACAGCCCTTCATCATTTGAGGATTTTCGACCTATATCTTTGTGTAATTTTGTATACAAAATTATTGGTAAGATCATTTCGATTAGAATCAAAAAGGTATTGAGCAGATATATATCTGGTGAACAGTTTGGATTTTTGCCGGGAAGGCAGATTCACGATGTTGTTGGTGTCATTCAGGAGGGTATGCATTCAATGCATGTTAAATCCATGAAAGCTGTCATGATTAAGATTGATCTATCTAAAGCATATGACAGAGTCAACTGGGTTTATCTTCGGGTCATTCTTGCAAAAATGGGCTTTGCTGGGAATTTTATTGCATGGGTTATGAGCAGGCTTTCATCTGTCTCATTCTCTTTGCTCATAAATGGTGTTGCTACAAATTTTTTCACATCCGGTAGGGGGCTCAGACAGGGTTGCCCACTAGCACCACTCTTGTTTCTTATTGTGGTTGAAGGCCTTGGGAGGGCTATTCTGCATGCTTCACACAATGAGTCTTATCATGGTTTAGACTTTGGTAATGAAGTTGTATTAACTCATGTNCTATCGCCTTGCCTAAATCTTTGGGTGGTTGGGGACTCAAGGTACCTGTCTTATTTGGCAAATCTCTTGCAGCAAAAAAGGTATGGGATATTATTCATGGTTCGGGTTTATGGGTTAAGATAGCTCATCAGAAATATATTTTTCCATTAAATAAACTGGATTGGATAAGATCCTCTATTAAAAAGAAAAAGAATATTTCAATCTGTTGGAAAGCAATACTCTGGGCTTTTGATCTTATTGGGGAATTTCTGGTCTGGAAGGTTGGTTCTGGAAAAGTTGTCCGTATAGGCTTAGATCCGTGGGTTGGATGTAAATGGAGACATTCTTTGCCTATTCCTATGATAGATAGGTTACATTTGGCTGGATACCATTATCTTTCTGATATTGGAACTATTGGTATGTCTGTTTTAATGCCACAAGAATGGTTACCTGCAAACACTTTGGGGTTTAATGATCCTTTTGAGATTGCTGTTTGGAATGGATATATTTCCATTCTAAAATCCAGTCATGTTAGACTATCTAATGAAGATGACTATCTCATCTGGCATTTATCAAAATCAAGCAAATATTCTCCAAAAGTGGGATATAATGAACTTATTTTCAGAGAAGTGGACTTGAACTGGTGGTGGAAGATTTTATGGAAGATGAAGTGTCCACTAAAAACCAAAATTTTTAGTTGGTTTCTCCTCACTGGTAAAGCAATGACATGGGATGTTCTTTGCTTGAGAGGTAGAGAGGGTCCTGGTAGATGTTATCTATGCAAACAGAGCTGCGAATCAAATTTCCATATTGCTGTAGAATGCCCTTTTACGCAAATTGTTTGGTCTATTATTGAGGATCATCTGACCCTTAATAATCTATGGAATGGAGTCACAATCTCTGAATGCTTTAAAAATTGGTGCATGTTATCAGATGTAAATCTCATCAAATCTTTGCCCATCATTGTCCTATGGTTTATTTGGAAAGCAAGAAATAGATCTTGTTTTGAGGATTGTGACTCATCTCCAGCACAGATTTCAAGTTATAGTTTGGGCATGCTGAAGAATTTACCGCAGTCTATACCTGTGGTTTCTATCAGAACAATTTTTGTAGAAGAAATTGATCAGTCATATGCGTGGGGTTATTTTGATGGATCTGCTGCTGGGGATCCAATGATATGTGGGGCTGGTGGTATTCTGTACTTTTCCGATAGGCATCATATATCTTTCAAAGCAGGTTTAGGTTTGGGCACGAATAATTATGCAGAATTATGTGCACTTAAGCTTCTCCTTAGGCTGGCTAGGATGCATAATTTGGATAAAATTCAAATTTTTGGGGACTCCCAGCTTGTTATTAATTGGGCATCTGGTAAGTATAAATTACAAAATCTTGAATTAGCCTTGATTCTTCAAGATGTTCATTATTTATCGGGCAGTCTTGATTATGTGTCTTACAAACACATATATAGGGAAAGAAATTCCAAAGCTAATTTATTGGCAAAAGCAGGGGGTAGCATTCATGAGGGTTTTTGGTATACATATGAACAGAATGAGGCAGATTCCACAGAAATTTTTCAGGTTTTCTAAAGCTGCTGTAGCGTGCTGTCTGTCATATGACAGATTGCTGGTTCTTGGTGATTTTCCAGATATGATGCCATGGCTGATATTGATTTGCATTTTCGAAATTGGTGATCTCAAGCAACAATATTCAGAGCTTGACTTGCGGGCTGGTTGGCCTCTTATATATGGTACTGAATGGTTTTGGAATTTTATGTTTCATCTTTGGATGGTCTGGACTAGGCCTATTTTTAGCTACTGTTTTATTTTTATCAGCATATGACTTTTCTGAGACTTCTCCAGCATGCTAGTTCTGCTCTGATATCTTTGCTTTTGATCACACATTTTGATCTGACCTGATTTATCAGGAGTGATGATATAAGTCTGCTATGATCAGAATTAGTTATTTTTCATTTTCTACTGCTTCCTTTTGTTGGAAAGGATTTTAGTGAACATTATGATCTGATGATGTATGAACATTAGATTTGGATTGTGGATTTGTGCTCTTTTTGAGGCAAATATTGTAACTGACAACTTCTTTGTTGTAATTTGTAAAATGGACTATGAGGGCCATCTACTAAATGTGAATAAAGTATTTACGATTTTTTTCTTTGGAAAAAAAAAGGTATAATAATACTTGGACTCAACTAACAATTAAATGAATGATATTATATAATGAACAGTCTCTTATTATTTAATTTATTTTGAAACTATTTATATATAATTTCTTTATTTAAATGATAATATTGACAAAATTAATTTCAATCGAAACTTATTAAAAAAATGATAAAAATCCATCACGAAATTTAAAACAATGAAATGAAAACGATCCTTCAAATTATGATGACGAGTTTATATCTTTTGATTAGAAAATATAAAATCAATCTCTCCAGGATAACTCAAGTACAATGTAATTGTTTGTTGTGTTGTAGTTCATGGAACTAAAGGAAATAAGCCTTCGGAGAAAGACTAGAAAATAACTTTTATTAATTTCTAGAGGTATGTCTATACTTTTTCTTGTATCTATTAGAGCTAAAAACTAAAATCATTTAAATAAATCAATTTTGTATGGTTTTTTCAAAAAGATCCAAAAAAAACCATTATACTCCATTACTACTACGTATCAAGATTTCAAGATACAAAATCTAATTTTTATGGCATGTATAACATATACAAAGTATATCATGTATTATATAATAAAATCAATTATTTGTCTATATTTACCTTAATAACATTTATGGATGATAGAAATGGTGAATGTTTTATTTATTTAATGTTTATTGACGTAGATAATCATTTTAAATATGCACAGAATCATATACTTTTTTATCTAATAAAATAGATCTTTTATTAATTTCGAGAGGTATGTCTATATTTTTTTCTTGTATGTAGCTAAAAACTAAAATCATTTAAATCAATCAATTTTGTATGTTTGTTTTTTAAAGATCGAAAATAAAAACTACTATACTCAATTACCACTACATATCAAGATTTCAAGATACAAAATATAATTTTTATGGCACTTATAACATATACAAAGTAAATAATGTATTATATAACAAAATCATTTATTTGTCCATATTTACCTATTAAACATTTGTGGATGATAGAAATGCTGAATGTTTTATTTATTTAATGTTAGTTGGCGTAGATAATCATTTTCAATATGCACAAAATCATATAGTTTTTTATATAATAAAATAGATTTCTTATAGTTTTTGATCTAGTGCAATAGATTTCTTATAATTATGTTATGCAAAATTTTCATGTTGGAATTTGGTTAAAGAATAATTCAAGTGAAGGGAAGTATTTATTGAAATAATTGGAAAGAAAAAACACATTAACCAAAGTTTGAATGTCTTGTTTAGTGATAAATGTAAAACCACCATGATTGATATAAAGGGAATTGTATTGAAATTTGTATAATTGTGAACATTTCAATTTATATTTAAAAAAGAATATTGAAATTATAATATTGGTGATATTGGTGATATATTGTCGACTTTGAGGGTTCACATAATAATGATATTATGTTATTTAGAATCCAAGTTTTATAACAATGTTTGAATGTTTGATACACAGTATTGTTTAATTTTATTGTTCTTCGTTAATTTTTATTTTTTATTTTTAATTATCATTTCTTATTATCAAAATGAATGTGAAAATCAATGTTAAATTTTCATTCAATTATTATTTTTGTTCTTATGGATTATCATTTTCTATCTATCAAAGATAATGTTTTACTTATATTTCTATTATGAACTTTTTTAAACCAAAATTATTAAGAATATATTAGAAATAAAAGAAGGTTACAGCCATGTCATGAGGTTATTATAAAATAATGGTAAAGTCTCTATTGTTCAAACAAAAAATCCTCATTCAAACAAGTATGCTCATAGTTACAAGGTTCCAAAAAACACTTGTTATAACTTGCCAATTATACTACCTAACATATTGGCAAAGAAAACATATAGTTTTAATAACATTCTATGACAGAAATAAAAATAAAAAATATTGAAATCGTAGCTTCTTCTAAACCTTTTTGAGATGGCATTTTTTTCCAAATTGTTCCTCACTCTACTAGGATATATGTGTACTATTATCTTCTCTTGTGGATTGTACAAAGGCCAAGGATGTCCCATGAGAGGATGGCATTGAAGAAGAATTAGATTCAATGGGAGAAATCATAATCGAATCTAGAATGCCAAGATGAGTTGTCGTCCTTTAAACAAACTATTTTATAGAGTCAACCTACAATGAAATCTTCAAATTTATATTGTGATGGATGCCCATGAATGTGTCAATCTCGTGTTGCCAATTTACCAAATAAACCACATGCCTTGTTATGTTAATTATGCAGAAGCCTCAGGTTGATCTCATCCCAACAGTCCCATCTAATGGAGCATTTATAACTCCATAATGTGCCACACCCACCTCTTTTAGACAATACGTCACCCCCTTCTTCAAGTCTTTCAACTCACATGACAAACATTTGTTGCACTCATTGCACACCATCTTAGTGGAAGTAATCAACTTCAACCAAAATATTTGAGTGTAATCCATAGCAATAGAGTCGTTGTTAACCATACAATCCCATACAGAGAGGATAACCAAGGATTGCGGCCAAGAAAAATAGGACAACCTTGAGTGGGATGACTAGTACTTCCATAAATTTGAAATACACAAATAGAAAAGAGAAAGAGAATGGATCTAGCTCAAATCCTAGACAAGGAAACTCCCTTATAGGTCCTAGGTTTCCCTAATACCAAAATTGATCTCTAACCATACCTCGACAAAACCATAACAAAAATTCTAGAAGAGACTACCTCCTCAAACAAACATCCCACATTTACCACCCCACATGAATAAAATCTAGTATATATTAGCTCACTTGCTACAAGGAGTAATGATTGATACCCCATGCCATCATTCCATTAATGTCAAGAGGGGATACTTTACCTTGCAGCTATACATGCCTATCAACACTTTCAAATCTTTAGTTCCTAAGGAGGCTCGGTTGTGATGGAATATCTCCCAATTTATGATGCATTTCCCATATTTCGAAATAGTGCCTTGATATGCTTATCAGTTTTATTTCTCATTATGGTGACGGAGCACATGGAAAAAAGAAATTATATCAAATTCTTATATCTCTTGTTTGATCTTATTACCATTCGAGTGATGAAGGAACAAAATATTACTAATCTCCATTGCATGGATCTTAATATAATTATTTATTCCCCCACTACAATGACATATTTTAATTCGGGGGATTTGAGAATCAGGGTCCTTTAAAGAAGGTCTGAATCTCTACATCAAGATTTGTTCATGTCCCAATCCCCCGGGAAAATTGTATTTCTAGCTTTCCTCTAGAGTTGAAGATGGATTCCCCTACTCCTGCCACCCTATGGTTTCCTTTGGAAGATCCATCAAAATATAGGTTAGTTGGATGACAATATTTTCTCCATTGGATAAAGTAATCCTCATCTAGTCAAATATGCCATGATTGGGAACTAAAAGATCTACAAACCTGGTAATTTTTCTCTACAATTGTTTCTAAGATCAACTCTCACAGCCATATCCTTTTTTCAACCAATAGGATCAACACGATTTATAAGTAAATTCCATTAGATAAAATTGATTGGTAGAGAATCCCTCGAGCTTACTTTTCCTAGAGTGAATATTTCATCTTTAAAGATGAATCTATTGAATCCAGTCAAATCTTCCATGCCACAAATTTTGGAAAGTTTCATCCAATATCATTTCATCATGGGTTTCTTGGGAACCAAGCCTAGATAAATATGGGTCCATGTCAACAACATTTACTTTACATATTTCGGGGCTTAAATGATCTTTCTTAAATCATATATCACTAATCCCCATACATTTTTAGAAAAATCACATTAAAAAACATATGCTTGGGAGACTCCTCACTTTGATTACAAAGATAGAAAATAGAGGGATAATGCAAGCTTCTCTTTCTCAAATTTTCCTAAGTCAATATTTTGTTATGATCTAGAAGCTATACAAATAAGTGGATCTTGGGTAGATAGTCTCTAAACCAAATCAATTTCCAAATTTGGGACTAAGGAGGCAAATCTTGTTATGATATTGTAGTGGAGTATCATGCCTTCACCATATAGCATCCCCCAAATGGGGACAACCCTCTAATGCCCTTAGTGCACTTATTTATCAAGGATGCTCCCTTTAAGTGATGATTTATTGAATTCAAAGTATATTGGATCTCTTATGGGGATTTATCTATTTCCACCCAATCCATTTTCTTATCTCCAAATTATCCCATTCTAAAAATTTGAATAAATAGTGAATTCATTGGTTTTCCATCCAAGCTTGAATATACTCAAGGGATAGATCTTGGATGAGATTTTGTCAACCCATTATACTGTCCTCCCATAGAATTATTTATTTCCCATTTGTCAAAATCCAAATGAATCCTTTACGTATAAGGGGAGAGATGATTTGCACAATTTCCATATGGGTGACACTGAGGCATGCAACCCAAGGTAGTCCAAACTTCTAATTTGTTTACTCCTGATTAATTTACACCAAAGTACTTCCTTCCACCACATTGATATCCCAAATACATATATCCATAGTATCTTTTCTCCTAAATCCTACTTAGCCATGGGAATATCCCTTATAGATATCCCTCCTTTGCCTGGAAAATCTCAAACAGTTTTTCAGTTGACTACATAAATTTTCTTAGAATTGGTGTTTCCCACTTGCTAAAGAAATATCCTAATTTCCTTAACCAAGAATTGCATGAATCCCGCAAGTTCTAATAGTGCAAAGAAAAAGAACATAGATAGCACATAGTTAACATCTTTAATAAGAACCATCATGTTTGTTGGATGAAGCCACTAAGATCCCCAGTTGACCATTCTATTCTTGATATTTTGAAGAATAAAGAATGAATCTAAATATATTGGATGGGTGAGTGCTACAGGGTATCCTAGGTATCTAAAAGTATTCCAGTTAATTTGATATGAAAATAGAATTTATCTTGCTATGATTAAATCATGATGGTCAATGTGTTCCATTTGTACTTACAGATTTTTTGTAACACCCCTGTTTTGACCTCGTTTGCATTAAATGTATATGATGTATATATTGTAACTAATTGTGGTGTGGAGCTAAATGCAAAAGCCCCACCATCGATTTGGTTGTTTTATGTTTCGGTGATTGAAATCGTTGTCGATGGTATATCGTGATATCCGACACATTATAATTATGGCATCATGTAATTATGCATTTTATTTAAAATGAACCCCAACCAACTATGTCAATGCGACCATAATGAAAAGGGCATGATTTTACTAAGGATAGGGAGGGAAATTATTAAACTTTGGGCCAATGGGGAAAATCCAAGTGTCAACTGTTAAACCCATTTTAGTTGTCACCCGCCCTTTTGACTTACTCACCTTTCCCTTATCTCACTCAGTCAACTACCACATTAAAGCCTCTGATGTTAGTTGGGTATTTATTGCTGGGCGGTGGTGTGTGGCAGGACTGTCATTCCTTGCCTACACGCACACTCCACCAGCAGACTCATTCACCCTCACGTGGGCAGGGAAAGCACCACGACCCCATTCTTTATTGTTTCCTCACGTAGAGAGCTGGGGGAGCCATTTTTTGGCATTCACGGTTTTCCTGTGGTTGTTCCATTCACGTTTTTTGTTGTTGTGGGTTCTCATTTATGATTGGGGTTCCTGGAAATTTTATATACTTATGCGCAGGCTTGGAATTCACCTCCACGTGGATTTTTTTCCTTCCTCACGTAGCTGAGAAATCGTTGTTGGTTTCCCCACGATTTCGGTTTGTTGTGGGTTCATTTTTGTTTTGGGTTATTGTGGGTTCTTATTGAGTCGTTTTGGCCACGATAGGTCCAAGAACGACTCAGGAATCGAATTTCCCAGTCATGGCTGTGTATTACCTAAATTGTCACCTCGGTTGTTCTGTGGTGTTTGATTTTTCTTCCCCAAAGCTGTGAATTGCTTGTTTGGCTGTGTGTATGCAGTGGTTGGTCTTTGGACTGTATTGGAGTGGGAATGAAGGCTTGGTATGCTTGATAAACCTGGTGTGGTTGGGAGCCACATAGACAGAGCTAGAGGGTTGGCGTTCTTCTCCACAACCCTTGAATAGCAATGGAAGGGAAGTCAGGGCCTAAGGGACTGTGTAGCATAGAAGGGACTGATTCCTTGTGTTGGGTGTGTGTGGGTGTCCTAGAATTCAAGCTAGTTCTGGTGTAGGTGTCCTTAGCTCTTCAGTGAGCCCACCAGCTTAGCATTTAGCTTTTCCCAGCTCCCTGATGGCCTAATAAACCCAACTGTGTTGGCTTGGCTGATTTGTGTACCTTTGGCTATGTGTGAGCCTGCTTAGTTCCTTATTCCTTGGGGAATCATGCCCAGCTCGGGGGTGGCAGTGTTGCTGAGAGATTAAGGCCCCACACTGGCCTATGGTTGGGTGGAACGTTGCAGTGACGTAGCTAGTTGCAGGATGAATTATTTATAAGATAAGTATTCTTGGCTATCTCATCTCTACAAATTGTATTTTGTTGTTTGATAAAAATGATGAACATGTTGAATGCTTGAATGTATGGTTTTTCTTCCGCTGTATGGTAACAATGTATGCATGTTTTACTTCAAAGCATTTCAGTTTTATGCATGTATGTTCATGGGGCTAGTTGCCCGGATAGATAAGGGTTTGGTAGCATCCTCTTCGCTGGTCGGAGGGTCGGGGATGTTACAGTGTGGTATCAGAGCACACGTTGCAGCATGGGCCTCAATGGGCCATGAAGAATCAGTGACAGAGGAAATTTATCCTCTGCCCAATAGGGAAAAAATGAGAAATCAGAGAAAATGACAGGAAAATTTCAAAAAATTTCTAAGTGTGAAAATTTTCGGATGGCTTAGGTTGAAGCCCATTCGATACGTCAGATGACTTAGCTGGAAGCTCATCCGATACAACGGATAACCTAGGTGGAAGTCCACTCGACAAGGAATAGGCAGAAAGAAATTTTCAGCAATTTGTCCAAGTCTAAAATTTGTCGGTGGTCTCGGTTGAGAGGAGCCGAGGGTCTCGGCTAAGAGGAGCCGGCAAGGAAACCGGAGACACAGCCGACAAGGAAATCAGAGAGAAAAAACTAAAAATTTTTGAAGTGTCAAAATCGTCGGAAGGCGTTAGCTGAAGCCAGTCGATACGTCGGCTTAGTTAGCCGAAGGGCTTTCGATGATGCCGGAGGAGAAAATGGGAAGGGAGTCGGAGCTCTCGACTAGGAGGAGCCAAGGTTCTCGGCTAGGAGGAGCCGAAGGTCTCGGCCAGGCGGAGCCGAGGTGTCGACAAGGCTCGCCGGAAGGGAGCTGACACGTCGGAAAAAAGGAGAAGAAGATAAGAAGAAATTATCCAGAAATTTTTCTAAGTCCAGGAAATATCGGAAACGTTTTTCGATGTCTCTCGAGAGAAGCTCTCCGAGGCATCTCGGAAGACGTTCCCTGAATCGAAGATGAGGTGTCGACAAGGCTCGCCTGAAGGAAGCAGAAACGTCGGAAGAAAATAGAGGATTGGTCAGCCGATGTATATTGGAAGCTAGAGGAAGATCGTTCCGAAACGTCGAAAGAAAATAGAGGATCGGTCAGCCGATGTGTATCGGAAGCTAGAGGAAGATCGGTCTGAAATGTCGAAAGAAAATAAAGGATCGTTCAGCCGATGTGTATCGGAAGCTAGAGGAAGATCGGTCCAAAACGTCGGAAGAAAATAGAGGATCGGTCAGCCGATGTGTATCGGAAGCTAGAGGAAGATTGATCCGAAACGTCGGAAGAAAATAGAGGATCGGTCAGCCGATGTGTATCGGAAGCTAGAGGAATATCAGTCCGAAACATCGGAAGAAAATAGAGGATTGGTCAGCCAAAGTGTGTCGAAAGCTAAAGGAAGAATGATCCGATGTGCATCAGAAGACAGATGAATATGGATCTGTCGAGGTATCGGAAGCATTGTCAACTAGTGATCCAATACATCGGATGGTTAGTTGGGAAGAGATCTGAGATAACCAAAAAAAAATTTGAGTTTTTCAGTGGGATTTTTTTTCAGCAGATTCCCACAGTTTTTCAGTGGGATTTTCAACAGTTTTTCAGTGGATTTTCAAGGAGGAAAATGGTAGCGATCTTATGCACCAGATTGCGCGAAAATCAAAGATTTGCAAAAAAAAAAAAAAATGAGGGCGCTGCCCCCTTGACCCCCGTCGTACCACTGAGACAATCGTTCTTTGAGGAAGAAAATTTTGTGTTTTGGGAAAAATTGTAATTGTATGATTTTCCCAAGAGAAGGTAAATAATTATGATTTGTGTAAATGTTATGCAGCTAACAGTTGTATTACTAACACGTTTGCAGAATCATAGTCACCTTCAAGGGCAGTATACTAGGTAGTGCGGTTTGGTAAACTAAGTTGTGGTTCAGCCATGAGAACCCATGATGGATATGATGCTCGGGATTCCTACGAGCGTGCACGAGATGCCATGGGAGAAAATGTCCGAGTCGGAAATGATGACATAGAGTCTAATGGAAGGAGATTCCAAGAGACACCGCTTGATATTGCAGCCACCATGAGGAGCTTGATTAAAGCCTAGGAAGAGCAGCATCAGCTGAATGCTGCTATGTTGCAGAGTTTGACAGACTTGCAAAGAAAGATCGACTTTGGGCAGGGTACAGTAGAACCAAAAGGTAGTAAGAGCAGTACTAGGAGAAGAAGAAGGACTTCTAGTAGATCATCTGACTCAAAAAAATCCAGTGGGTATTCAAGCTCTTTTTCTCGTAAGGGAAAGAGAAAGAAGCACCATAGGGATCGCTCTTAGGATGAATTTAAGAAGGCTAAACCCCCTACATTTGACGGTGAGGTAAATACTGGACAAGAGGCTGAAGCTTGGCTTCTTGGGATAAAGAATTACTTCCAAGTTTAGGATTATTCGGGAAACATGAAGGCAAGGGTTGCCATATTCAATCTGAATGGAAGGGCATCCATTTGGTGGGAGCACTTCAAGCAAGTAAAGAGCATCAATGAAAGGAGACATAAGTGGAAACAATTCAAGAAGTATTTCAAGCAGAAATACCTCTCTAACAGGTATTATGACGACAAGATTAAGGAGTTCCATGAGTTGAGATTGGGACAACAGACCTTGGAAGAGTATGCAAATAAGTTCTTGGAGCTATTGAGGTATGTCAAGTATATCAAATATGAAAAAGTGAAGGTCCAGCATTTTCTGAGTGGATTGCCTCAGTCTTACAAAGACAGAATTGAGTTTTATGAACCTAGAACTCTTCAAGAAGCAATAAGGAAGGCTAAGTATTGCTACGAGCAAAGCAAAGGTAAACCTGATTACCATTAGGCATGGAAGGACAAGAAGAATGAGAAGTTTGACCAAAGAAAGAAAGGTTTCAAACCTTCTAACTTCAGGAATCAGCAGAAGCAGCCATCCCAAGCTGCGACTAAGCCAGTTGGAGTGATAGGAGAAAAGTCTAAAGATCCACAATAGAATAGAGGACCACTCCAATGTTGGAAATGTGGAGGACCCCACATGCACAAAATTTGTCCACTCGAGAATGAGAGTGCAAGGCCAGCTTACCACATTCAAGAAGCAGAAACAATGGGTCAAGTAGCAAGGGTTGTCCCTAGGATTTATGCAGCACTGGAGGACCGCTAGGCAAATCACACCAGTCAACTGTGGTTGAAGTTGCAGGTAAGATTGTTGAGCAATCTATTTCTATTTTGATTGACCCTAGTTCTACTCATAGTTACTTACTCCTATAGTAGTGGAGATTTGTGCTTTTAAGAAAGTAAAGCATAGAAAATCTTGGTTAGTTCATCTAGCCATTGGAACTAAGAGAAAGGTTAGTGAAGTGGTAGAGAAATGTCCATTGGTCATGAATGGATTGATCACTTGTGTATATTTGAATGTTCTACCACTTGGTTCCTATGATGTTCTCATTGGAATGGATTGGTTAAAAGCTCACAGGGTGAAGCTTGATTGTTATAATAAGACTTTCGAATGCATGGATGAAGAAGGGAACCCAGTAGTGGTAAAGGGTATTCCAAAGGTGATTTAAGTAAGCCAAGTTTCAACAATGCAGTTGAAGAATTTCTGTAGGAAAGGTTTCCAGTTATATGCAGCTCATATTTTGGAGGCAACAGGGTATGAAACTCCTAGGTTGGAGAACTATCAGGTGTTACGAGAATTCAAGGATGTGTTTCCTGATGAGATTTCAGGGCTTCCTCCAAAGAGGGACATTGATTTCACAATTGAACTTGTGCCAGGAGCGGCACCAGTGTCCAAGACACCCTACAGGATGAGTACACCATAGATGCTAGAACTGTAGATGCAACTGCAAGAGTTGTTGGAAAACAAGTATATTAGGCCGAGTGTGTCTCCTTGGGGAGCACCAGTTCTATTTGTAAAGAAGAAATATGGTACACTCAGGTTGTGTATTGATTACAGACAATTGAACAAGGTTACTGTGAAGAATAAATATCCTTTGCCTAGGATTGATGACCTCTTTGATCAAATGAGAGGAGCAAAGGTATTTTCCAAGATTGACTTGAGGTCCGGTTACCATCAGGTGCGAATCAAGGATGAAGACACTCATAAGACAGCCTTTATAATAAGGTATGGACATTATGAGTTTGTAGTGGTACCATTTGGTCTCACAAATACACCCGCTACATTTATGTGCCTTATGAACAGTGTCTTCAGCAGGTATTTGGACAAGTTTGTTCTTGTTTTCCTTGATGACATTATTATCTATTCTAAGAATGAGGAAGAGCATGAAGAGCATTTCAGATTGACATTGCAATTGCTCGGGGAGCATCAGTTGCATGCAAAGCTAAGCAAGTGTGACTTCTATAGAGATAGAATTCAGTATTTGGGTCACATTATCTCAGAAGAGGGTATATCTGTGGACCCTGAAAAGATTGAATCCATTATGAATTGGCCTACTCCAAGAAATGTGACAGATGTAAGATCTTTTATGGGACTTGCAGGATACTACAGGAGATTCATTGAAGGATTCTCCAAAGTTGCACATGCCATCACTTCTTTGCAAAAGAAGGGTAAAGTTTGAATGGACATCGAGGTGTGAAGAAAGCTTCCAGCAGTTGAAGAATCTTCTCACCAGTGCACTAGTATTGAATGTTGCCGACCCAGAGTAAGATTTTGTGGTATGTACCGATGCATGCGAACAAGAGCTTGGAGGAGTCCTTATGCAAGACAACCACGTGGTATGTTACGAGTCGAGAAAGTTGAAGGAGCATGAGAAGAACTATGCCACTCATGATCTAGAGCTTGCAGCCATAGTACATGCTCTCAATATGTGGAGGCATTACTTTATGGGCAAAATTTTTGAGCTAAGGATAGACCATTGCGATCTGAAGTATTTGTTTGATCAGCCTACTCTGAATGCTAGGCAAGCGAGATGGCTGGATTTTTTGTGTGAGTTTGATTTTGAAATCAAGCACATAAAGGGAAAAGAGAATAAGGTAGCTGATGCACTCAACAGGAAGGTGCAGGAAATGCATGTGGCATCTCTTAGTATTTTCCAATTAGATTTGAGGCAGCAGATTGTTAACCGTACTGCTGGAGATGAATTGTATGAGCAAGTAAAAGACAAATTGTAGCAGCAAAGTCTTGAGAAGAGGTATGAGGGATATAAATTGGAAGAAGATGGACTTCTTACTTATAAAGGCAGAATTTATATTCCAAATGTAGCAGAGTTGAGGAGAGTTGTTATGGATGAAATCCATCAAGCTCCGTATTCTGGTCACCCAGGATAGCAGAGGACAATTGTTACCGCTAGAAAAAAGTACTTTTGGCCAGGAATGAAAAAAGACATGGCTGAATACATTTCCAGGTGCATGAAATGTCAGTAGGTAAAGGTTGAGCATCAACATCCAGCAGGTTTGTTGCAGCCTTTGCAAGTTCCAGAATGGAAATGGAAAGTTATTTCCATGGATTTTATTACAGGGTTGCCCATGACTTGGAGACAACATGATTCCATCATGGTTGTGGTGGACAAGTTGAAAAAGCTAGCACATTTTATACCGGTTAAGTCTACGCATAAGACTGAGGACATTGCAAAGATATTCATGACGGATATTTTCAAATTGCATGGATTTCCTAAGGCAATAGTCTCTGACAGAGATGTCAAGTTCACTTCCAATTTTTGGAAGGGGTTGTTTGCATATTTGGGTACAAAGCTAACCTTCAGCACTGCATACCATCCTCAGACTGATGGTCAGACAGAGAGAGTTAATAAAGTACTTGAAGACATGTTTCGCATGTATGTGATGGACAAACCAACCAAGTGGGAAGATTACTTACACTTGGTAGAGTTTGCTTATAATGGACAGCAGGAATCCTTGGGGATGAGTCCGTATGAAGCTTTGTATGGAAGAAGGTGTAGGACACCAGTGACTTGGGATAACCCAGTGAACAAGGTTGTGCTTGGTCCAGAATTGCTCAAGGAAATGGAGCAGGAGGTTGTAAAGATCAGGCAGAATTTGAAAGCAGCACAGGACAAACAGAAAATCTATGCAGATAAGCATAGGGTGAACAGGGAGTTCAATGTTGGAGATCATGCTTACCTTAGAGTGAGGGAAAAGAAGATTTCCTTGAATCTTGGAAGTTGCACCAAGATTTCACCAAGATATTGTGGGCCGTTTGAAGTGCTTGAAAGAATAGGGCCAGTTTCATATAGACTTGCATTGCCTGCTAGCACTAGAGCTCATAATGTTTTTCATGTTTCTTTGCTTAAGAAATATGTACATGATCCTAACCATGTGATGAATTGGGATGTGATTCAGGTGGAACCTGAGGGAGAGTTCCAAATCGAGCCAATGCACATCCTCGTCAAGAAGTTCACAATGCTCCGGAACCAAGCCATAGGGAAGGTAAAGGTGCAATGGAAGCACTACGGGCCTGAAGAGGCTACGTGGGAGCTGGAGGATGCCATGCGATTGGCACATCCATTTTTGTTCAATTCTGCGGAACACTGAGGCGATACTAGTGTAGCATTTTGTTCAATTTTGTAAAGCATTGAGGACAGTGCTATTGAAGGAGGAGGGGATTGTAACACCCCGGTTTTGACCCCGTTTGCATTAAATGTATATGATGTATATATTGTAATTAATCATGGTGTGGAGCTAAAGGCAAAATCGCCACCATCGATTTGGTTGTTTTATGTTTTGCGATTGAAATTGTTGCCGATGGTATGTCGTGATATCCAGCACATTATAATTCTGGCATCATGTAATTATGCATTTTAATTAAAATGAACCCCAACCAGCTATGTCAATGCAACCATAATGAAAAGGGCATGATTTTCCTAAGGATAGGGAGGGAAATTATTAAACTTTGGGCCAATGGGGAAAAGCCAAGTGTCAACTGTTAAACCCATTTTAGTTATCCCCCACCCTTTTGACTTACTCACCTTTCCCTTGTCTCACTCAATCAACTACCACATTAAAGCCTCTGATGTTATTTGGGTAGTTATTAATGGGTGGTGGTGTGTGGCAGGAATGTACGTCCTTGCCCACACGCACACTCCACCAGTAGACTCATTCACCCTCACGTGGGCAGGGAAAGCACCACGACCCCATTCTTCATTGTTTCCTCATGCAAAGAGCTAGGGGAGTCGTTTTCTGGCATTCATGGTTTTCCTGTGGATGTGCCATTCACATTTTTGGTTGTTGTGGATTCTCATTTACGATTGGGGTTCCTGGAAATTTTATATACTCACGCGTAGACTTGGAATTCACCTCCATGTGGATTGTTTTTCCTTCCTCACGCAGCTGAGAAGTCGTTGTTGGTTTCCCCACGATTTTGGTTTATTGTGGGTTCATTTTTGTTTTGGGTTGATGTGGGTTCTTATTGAGTCGGTTTGGCCACGATAGGGCCAAGAACAACTCAGGAATCGAACTTCCCAGTCATGGTTGTGTATTACCTAAATTGTCACCTTAGTTGTTCTGTGGTGTTTGATTTTTCTTCCCCAGAGCTGTCAATTGCTTGTTTGGTTGTGTGTATGCAGTGGTTGGTCTTTGGACTGTATTGGAGTGGGAATGAAGTCTTGGTATGCTTGATAAACCTGGTGTGGTAGGGAGCCACATAGATAGAGCTAGAGGGTTGGCGTTCTTCTCCACAACCCCTGAATAGCAATGGAAGGGAAGTCAGGTCCTGAGGGGCTGTGTAGCAGAGAAGGGACTGATTCCTTGTGTTGGGTGTGTGTGGGTGTCCTAGAAGTCAGGCTAGTTCTGGTGTAGGTGTCCTTAGCTCTTCAGTGAGCCCACCAGCTTAGCATTTAGCTTTTTCCAGCTTCCTGATGGCCTGATAAACCCAACTGTGTTGGCTTGGTTGATTTGTGTACCTTTGGCTATGTGTGAGCCTGCTTAGTTCCTTATTCCTTGGGGAATCTGCCCAGCTCAGGGGTGGCAGTGTTGCTGAGAGATTAAGGAGCACACTGGCCTATGGTTGGGTGGAACGTTGCAACGATGTAGCTGGTTGCGAGACGAATTCTTGATAAGATAAGTATTCTTGACTATCTCATCTCTGCAAATTGTAGTTTCTTGTTTGATAAAAATGATGAACATGTTGAATGCTTGAATGTATGGTTTTGCTTATGCTATATGGTAACAATGTATGCATGTTTTACTTCAAAGCATTTCAGTTTTTATGCATGTATGTTCATGGGGCTAATTGCCTGGATAGATAAGGGTTTGGTAGTGTCCTCTTCATCGGTTGAAGGGTCGGGGATGTTACATTTTTCCATTGTTGATATTTCCCCCCTAAAGTGTCCACGTAATAGTCAAAAATTAATTTAAACAATTGGGAAATTATCACTGAAGATCCTCTAATGAGAATGGTATCCACCACAAACTAAGATTGAATTAATACATCTACATCTCTAATAATTCTCACTCTAGGGATCCTCCCACTTACTCTTTCTACTTCTGGCTTCTGACCTAACGATTTGTCCATGAAGATATACAAAGTTGGTGACAAAGGACATCCTTGTTGTAGGCCCCTAGATCCTTGAAATAATTTTTTGGCCCATCTATTTACTATAGGAGTTATCCAAGCTCTTTTGATACATGCTTGAACCCATTGAATAAAGCGATCATTGAATCCAAACCTTCTTAATATATAAACAAGTTGTATCTTTCCCTGTCAAAGTAATTTTCCATATATAACTTGATAACCATGCCCATTTCCCTATTAACTTGAGAGGAGTGAACAACTTCCTAAACTATAATGACATAGTTAGTGATCTATTTTTTTTAATAAAGCCGCCTTTCTCCTTTGATATCACACATTGGAGGATGTTGGCTATCATGTTTACAATTATGTTGGTAAAGAATTGTAGTAGGCATTACATAGCAAAATGGACTGAAATCTAGAGCAATTTATTGGATTATTTTCTTTAGGAATTAAGTAAGTTCAATAAGGTAGATTTTATTCTCCCCTCCTACCTTGAGATTTTGATAACTCCCATTTAACATTTGGTTGTGGTTTGATTTCATGATTTCTTAGCAAGCCTTGTAGAAGTGGGTTGTGAACCCATATGGACCTAGGGATTTGTCCAAAAGGCTAAGGACCATATTGCCTTGATAATTTCTTCTTCAGTTGTCTTCTATGTTAAGAACCAGTTTTCATCCCCCAAGACTATAGAAGAAATGTCTTAGAGAATTTACTGGAAGGATACTTCCGAGGGTGCATATCCCTCAGAATATAGCTATTTAAAATGTCCATGCACTACATCTATAAGGGAGTCCATGTTTCTTACTTAGCTACCATCCTCTAATTTTTTCCACAATATTGCTCACCTATTGAGCCTATGCATACTTATGGTAATAGTTGGTATTTATGTCTCCCAATTTTAGACAATACTTCTTGATTTGTATCTCCAATATTCTTTCTCGTGTATGTATTATTGCTAATATTGAAAGGAAATTTATCTTTCTTTATCTACAATCATTCGGGATATGGTCTTATATTCCATCCTTAAATGATGAGCAACCAAGTGGGATTTGGCTTCCTTCTAAGCTACCAATGGGGACTTTTGAAAAGTTTTGGCTCATTCTTTCAAGGATAGATTAAGAAATTTGAGGATTGAATTCGAATTATTTTCTTTAGGAATTATGTAAGGCCAATAAGGTAGATTTTATTCTCCCCTCCTACCTTAAGATTTTGACAACTCCCATTTAACATTTGGTTGTGGTTTGATTTCATGGTGTCCTAGCAAGACTTGTAAAAGTGGATTGTGAACCCATAGGGACCTGGGTATTTGTCCAAAAGGCTAAGGACCATATTTCCTTGATAATTTCTTCTTCAATTGTCTTCTATGTTAAGAACCAATTTTCATCTCCCGAGACTATAGAAGGAATGTATTGAAGAATTTACTAGAAGCCTACTTCTAAGGGTGCATCTCCCTTGGAATATAGCTATTTAAAATGTCCATGCACTACATCTATAAGGGAGTCCATATTTCTTACTTAGCTACCAACCTCTACTTAATTTTTTCCACAAGATTCCTCACCTATTGAGTCTTTGCATACTTATGGTAATAGTTGGTATTTATGTCACCCAATTTTAGAAAACACTTCTTGATTTGAATCTCCAATATTATTCTTATTTATGTATTGTTTCTAATATTGAAATGAAGTTTATCTTTCTTGATCTGCAATCCCCTGGGTTATGGCATTAGATTCCATCCTTAAATGATGAGCAACCAAGTGGGATTTGGCTTCCTCTTGAGCTACCAATGGGGACTTTTGGGAAGTTTTGGCTCATTCTTTCAAGGATAGATTAAGAAATTTGAGGATTGATACCCAAACATATGAAGGGGTTTCTTATATGAGGATGTTCCATACATCTTCTATGATATTCTAGGCTACAAAATCCTACATCTACATGGAGTTGAGATGAAAAAGGTTTGGGTTAACATTAGTAAGGAGGGAGAAGTAAAGGGATATTGGCTTATGATCAAAAGTATGAGAGAGAAAGATGTCAGCAAACATCTATAGGGATTCAAGGAGGGAGGAGATTTGGATAAAGAATTAATCAATCCTTTTAACAATATGGCTCAGTCCAATTCTCCCCCTCTCCCACCCACCCTTTCCCCCCGAAAAAACACCATATTAAAATCTCTTGATAGGATTCTCGTAGAAAGAGGCAACAGATCTCCAAAGTCTAAAAGGGTTGTCCTGCATTCCTTCATTTCTTGATAATGGGTGGGGGAATACATATTAAAAAGTTAAATATGTTTTGCTATTGGTTTAACTAGCAACAAGTTATAAATCCAACGAGAATATAAATAAGGAGATGGGGTCTACCTTACTTTCGTCCCATAGTGTGCAAATCCCACCAGATGCTCCTCTCAATCTAATTGCCAAACCATCACACCTTTTTCAGAATGTCTTAGATACCTCCAAAGCTTCTTTTTATGAAAAAACTGAACACACAAGAAACCAAGAGCACAAAGAGAGAACTGAAAGAGAGAAACCGTTCTTATATTACGAAATTAAGAGAACAACCTTATCTTTATAATAATGAGATGGCATAAACCTTAACTTCTCAAACCCTAATTGCAGAAACCCTAAATGAGTTATGTGAAATTTAATACCACAATTAAACATAAAGTAACCTAAGGTCACTAAGTGACTTTATTAATGTTCCTATGTCTATACTATATTGCATGCATATTCTAGCAACCTCCCTTAATGGTCAATCTAGAAAATATACCAAGTTTGTTTAGTGAAGTTTACAAAAAAAATAGACCCAAAGACTTCATGAAAATGTCTAAAATCTTATCCTCTATAGAACAATATACAGTTCAATTGTTCCATCTTCTACAAGTTGTCATATGAAGAGTTAGTGAATATCAACATATTTGATACACTCATGGGAGATTGGAATCATAGTACAATAGGGTAGGCTCATTTTGTTGGAGGTTCATCTATACAAGCATCTATTCCAGCCAAACTACTACGCACACACTTTTCCATGTTGTTGAATATTCTACTTGAGTCTAGGAAAAGGAAACAACATGGTGCTTATTACCGGTCCATGTAACTACTCCAATACCAAGGCTAAAAATATAATCTGATGTGGATTTCCTATCAACGACTGATATTTCCCAATCAAAATCTATATAACCACACAACCGAGGTTATTTGTGTCTACCTATAGATTACAAAAATCTAATATTTTATTCACATAACATAGAGATCTTTTTGTTGTTGTCCAATTTTCCACTATGGAGTGGTCATGAATTGGAATATTTCACTCACTGTGAAACTCAAGTAGACTCTAATGGTTGGGAAATAGATCAAGGTCCCCACTAGTTTCTTATATATTGATTCATTAATAACCTTAGAAACAATTTTGGATGAAGGTTTAATCCCCTTCTCCATTGGTACGGACAATGTTTTGTAATCTACTTTCATGATTATTTTCGAACAAAATTTTGGCATACATTATCTATGAATCAAAAATATGTTTATCTATTTGCCAAACTTCTACACCTCAGCAATAATATAGGATTACTATGTGAATCATGTAAAAAGATGCACATAAATTGGATTTTACGTGTGATGGTTGCCAAGTGTCCCATCTACTTTACCAGTGACCTTATATAGCCAATTAAGGAAAATGAGTTTCTTACCTAACGATATCTTTGTAAGAACTCGTGCCTGATTTTTCATCGGATTCTAATGTTCAACTCGCATGCCCTTTTCGCAATATAGTCTTTTTTGGGCATCTTCGTATTCACGAGGTTTATATAAGTCTGGTATGTTAGCGATCAAAGTAGAATTAATTATATCAGATTTATTACCTCTTACTTGTCTTCTTCCTTCCCTCATCTCATCTAGTCAAACATCTCCACTCGTGTTGTGCAACCATTTTGTTCCCTTTTGTTGGCCAGATTTTATGAATGAGGCCAACTAAGGAGAATCAGCCCACACAAGTCGTTTACTGCAACTTCCGGTGTGTTTGAGATAGCCGACTCTCATGGGAACAAAGACGTCGTTGCCTTTATAGGTTTGCTCTCTAGAATAGAGAGTCTCACAATCAAATATAAACTATTTGATAAATGAAAACTAAATTTAACTAAGTTGCAAATTTCAAAAAACACAAAACACACAAATTTAGCAGCTGCTAAACTGTAGCTTTCTATTCATGAAACAAAATAATTTATATGTGAAATTTATTAAATATATCATATCCTGCAGTAACAAATTAAGAAATTAAGAAATTGTCATATGATCCTGGAAAATGGTTAAATTACTATATGAGTAAACCCGCGACAAAGTAGAATTTAAATCACATGTAACTTACAAGTTAAATTATATCATTATCACAAAAAACAAAGATATAATTATTAACCAAGAATACAATGACAAATAGCTGAAGAAAGCATGTACAAAATTGATATAAAACACCAAAGTATTCTATCAATAATATAAATGTATAAGCATGAAAATATTAGCATAAGTTGTTGGAAATATTAATTACTTGCAGATCCGTATCGGAGCTCAGCTGACTCTGTCAGAGTCTGCATAAGCTTAGATCTTGTCGGTCAATCTTACAAGAGTGAAGTGTCCACGATTTGGTAATGTAAACCAGTCGAATTAATTTATGAAGCTAAGTTTGTAGGTAGATAGTTATTACAGCCATTAATGGCAAGCCTGTAGATTCACGAAGAAGCAAATTCTAGTTTGCCTATAAATAGAAGAAGAAAATTGTAAATCAAGTCAGACACAATAGACAAGCAGAGAGAGAAAGAGAGAGTGAAGAAAGAATTGTGTTGAAGCTCAAGCTTCTGTGTGTTTGAAGATTTCGAGAGCCGAAGCTTTGTGAAAGGTTAAATATCTCTGTAAATTTCAACCGACAAGTTATATAAATCAGATAGTTTATGGTTGAATGCTTGTTTATTTAGCCGCACATTTTCTCCAGATTTACTTGGGTAAATGTTGTTTACATTTACGGTTTGAGTGAAAGATCAAAGAATCCATAAATTTCTCAGCTAGTGAAAGTTCCAGGTTTTACGGCAAAGTGGTCGACACAAGTCTTCCTAAATGTTTGGTTATATGTTTTTATAGTTCTGTTGAATTGTTGATTGTGTCGGTTTTTGCTTCATCTTACTAGCAGGTGAGAAACATTTGTAATTTTTTAAGTCTTTTAGACTAAGAAATATCATTTGTAAATTCCGACTAAAACCAAACCAGAGCAAGTGAGTCCAAGTAAAACGGTCGAGTAAAACCGACAAGTTGTCGGTTAAGTTCTGTCTAACATGACAAACCGTCAAGTGGTAGAACCAACAAGTGAGAGCTTGTCAAGGTAAAAAAGTCGGTTCTAAAAGGCCCACCATATTGGTGTACTTGTCTAGTCGGTTTCACCCAACAAGTAAAAAGAAAAAGAGGTTGAGGTGAAATTTTAATTTATTTTATAACTGAGCAGTAACTCAAGTTTGTCGGCTCAGGTTTTGCTAACTGGTGTCAGAGCGAGGTTTAGGAAAGAAATCTTATCTTAAAAAGTGGAAAAGTAATTTTCTAAGGAAAGTTAAAAATGAAAAATGGCTTCCACTTTTGGTTCATTGCAAACTCCAATTTTTACAGGAAAAAATTATGAATATTGGTCTCTAACAATGAAAGCTTTGTTCAGAGTTCAAGATGTCTGGGAAATAGTCCAGCATGGTTATGCAAAACCAACAGATATGACAGCATATAACACTCTCACACAAGCTGAGAAAGATGTCTTGAGGGAACATAGGAAAAAAGATGGAAAAACTTTGTTCTACATACATCAAGCCATGCATGAAAGCATACTCCCAAGAGTAGTAGCAGCAATTAATGCTAAGCATGCATGGGATACATTGGAGACCACATATCAAGGCTTGGGCAGGCTAAAGACTTCCAAGTTGCAAATTCTGAGAAGAGATTTTGAATCTCTGTCCATGAAAGATTCAAAGTCGGTAGACTCATTCTACACCAAAGTTGTTGGTTTGATAAACCAACTGAAATCTCATGGAGAAGCCATAGAAGACCAAAGGGTTGCTGAAAAAATTCTCAGAAGTCTTCCCCCAAGATTTGAATCCTTGGCTGTGACCTTGGAAGAACACACAGACATGTCGATGTTTACCATTGATGAGTTGCAAGCTTCACTCATCAATCATGAACACAGGTTTAGCAAAACAAAAACATCATTGGAAGGTGCATTCATAGCACAGCCATCCATAAGTCGTGGTAGAGGCAGGGGGAGAAACAACTCCAGAGGCAAAGGAAGAAGTTCTTCCAAAGGAGGACGAGGCAGAAGTCCTGCAAATGTTGTTGGTAGATGAGAGAATCAGAATTCAAGTCAGCGAAGTGGCCAGAGGTTTGATAAATAAAAAATTCAATGTCATTATTGTAAGAAATTTGGTCATTATGCATATGAATGCAGGAAGAAACAATATGACCAAGAAATCCAAAGCCCAAATCAGTCAACCAACACCAGCACTCCGATAAGTGCAATGTTAATGAGATCTACATCTCCAATTGAATGCAATGTTGCCCACGAAAGTCCACATGACATATGGTACTTAGATTCAGGATGCAGCAATCATATTACTAGTAATTTAAATTTGTTTTCCAGTCTAGATAATTCAGTTCAAACTGATGTTACACTTGGAAACAATGTCCAAGTTACTGTTTTGGGAAAAGGTATTGTCAGTATTCTAACCAAACAGGGGGAGAGTAAGTATATCCCTGATGTCTATCATGTCGAAGGTCTGAAACACAATTTGTTGAGCATTGGGCAACTGATCAGAAAGGCTACAGATTCTACATAGAAGATGATCACTATGTGATTAAAGACAAGCGTCCAAGCAACCAGCTGATAGCGAAAGTCCCAAGGACAAGCAATCGCTTGTTTCCATTGAGGATACTTCCTGACATGGAAGGGAAGACAAATGCAGGAGCTGCATTCAAGGCAAAAAGTAAAGAAACAGTCAAGCCCCTCGACAAGAAAGAAAATGGCAGCGCTGATTTTCAAGCTGCATTTCAGACAGAAGTTCAGGATGAATCCTGACTGTGGCATTTCAGATTTGGACATCTGAATTTTGGTGGGCTGAAGTTACTGCACACAAAGAATATGGTGAAAGGATTTCCATTGATCAACATACCATAAAGGGTTTTTGAAGACTGCATTTTTGGCAAGCAACGTAGAGAGACTTTTCCAGTCGAAAATTCATATAGAGCATGCACACCACTTGAAATTGTGCACTCTGATATTTGTGGTCCAATGCAGACATCATCCATTGGTGGCTGCAATTATTTTCTTACTTTTATTGATGACTACTCAAGAAAAACATGGGTATATTTTCTGAAACATAAATCTAATGCATTTAGTTATTTTCAACAGTTCAAGGCACTCGTGGAGAACCAGAGTGGACACTGCATCAAGATCTTAAGGACCGACAGAGGAGGTGAATATGTTTCAAATGAATTTCTAAATTTTTGCAAGACCCATGGCATACAAAAGCAATTCACTACACGGTATACACCTTAGCAGAACGGTGTTGCTAAAAGAAAGAACAAAACCATCATGGAGATGGCGTGCAGCATGTTGGAAACCAAGTGTTTTCCAAATGAATATTGGGGTTAAGCAGTCGCAACTACTATATACATTATGAACCGGTGTCCGACAAAGAATGTGAAGAACAAAGTTCCTCAAGAAGCATGGATAGGTATGAATCATAGTGTTTCTCATTTAAAAAATTTTGGTTGTGTTGCATATGCTCATGTTCCAGATGAGCTAAGAAAGAAGCTAGACAACAAGGCACAGCAATGTGTTTTTTCGGTTATTCTGAGGACACAAAATCATACAAGTTGTATGATCCTGTCGCAAGAAAAGTGATAATCGGTCGAGATTTTCAATTTGTCGAGAATGAATCATTGGATGGAACTGTCGACACAAATGTCAAGATTGTGTCGAATGTCAACAATGATGACATGGCGGAGGAAGTGGTTCAAACACCACATGTAAGTCAACCAGTTGCATTACCGTCGACTCCCATGACACCGTGACATGGCTCAGCACAAGGAACATCGATACAAGAGGCGGCTCAAGCTACACCGACAAGCACACCAAGAGGACAACAAAATCCATCAAGCATTTCGTCAAGGTTGACATCGATAGAACCGGTGAAGACAAGAAGTCCACATGAAATATATGAAGCTGGTACACCAAATTCATTCTCTCTTTTTGCATTATTTTCTCCTATTTATGATCCACTAACATTTGAAGAAGTTGTCGAAGAAGAAGTATGGACACAAGCCATGGATGAAGAAATAGAATGCATTGAGAAAAAACAAACATGGGAGCTGGAGATGTACCAAAAGACAAATATGTAATCAGCGTCAAATGGATTTACAAGACCAAGCAAGATGCCGAAGGGAATGTACAGACGCACAAAGCAAGAATGGTAGCAAGAGAGTTCACACAGCAGCCCGACATAGACTTCAATGAAACATTTGCACCTGTTGCACACATGGATACAGTCAGAACAATCTTTCCCATTGCTGCACAAAACAAATGGTTTGTTTATCAAATGGATGTTAAGTCATCATTTTTGAATGGATATCTAGAAGAGGAAGTATATGTGGAACAACCACAAAGCTATGAAGTTCCAGGTCAAGAGCATAAAGTGTACAGGCTGAAAAATGCACTCTATGGTTTGAAGCAAGCTCCTAGAGCTTGGTACAACCAGAATGATTCCTATCTCACTAAAAATGGATTTCACAAAAGTGAAAGTGAACCAACATTGTACACCAAAGTTGATGAGCAAGATAAGATGTTAATTGGTTGCTTTTATGTAGATGATTTAATATTTACTGGTGACTTTGGCATAGAATAATTTAAAGCAGTCATGGAAAGTGAATTTGAAATGACTGATTTGGGGCTTATAAAGTTTTTTTCTGGGCATTGAAGTCCAGCAGTCTAAAAGTGGTATTTTTATATACAGTCAAAGTATGCAAGTGAAGTTTTAAAAAGATTTAACATGTCTAATTGCAAGACATCCCCAACACCAGTAATAACAGGTTTAAAATTGAGCAAAGATGATGAAGGATCAACTGTAGATCCTACGCTGTTTAAAAGGCTTGTTGGAAGCCTTATGTATTTAACAGCTACAAGACCAAACATCATGTATGAAGTAAGTATGATCTCAAGATTCATGGAGTCACCAAGATACTCACATTGGCAAGCACGTAAAAGAATTCTGGGGTATGTAAGTGGCACAAAAGACCTTGGCATTATGTATTCAACCTCAGAAAATTTTAAACTCATTGGCTACACTGACAGTGACAATGGAGGAAGCATAGATGACAGGAAGAGCACATCTGGGTACATATTTCATTTTGGTAAAGGTATTGTTTCATGGGCTTCAAAAAAACAACCCATAGTAACTATGTCTTCAGCAAAAGCAGAGTATGTTGCAGCTACAAGCGCTGCATGTCAAGCTGTCTGGATGCGAAGAGTGTTAAAAGACTTGTCATAGAACCATCGAGAACCAACAACAATTTTATTTTACAACAATTCAGCCATTGCATTATCAAAAAATCATGTGTTTCACAACAGAACCAAGCACATCGACATAAGGTTTCATTTCATAAGAGAATTGGTGAACAACAAAGAAATTTGTTTGGAATTTTGCAGGTGTGAAAATCAACTTGCAGACATCTTTACAAAACCTTTGGCAAAGGACACATCCCAGTATCTGCGTAGTTATCTTGGAATGACAAGATCTGCACAGTGAACTCCATCATGAACAAAGCATGTTTAAGCTCTGAAACATTTTGTAAATTTTGTTTTAAAAAAATCCCCATCTACTCATAATTAAGGGGGAGTGTTGGAAATATTAATTACTTGCATATCTATATCGGAGCTCAGTCGACTCTCTCGGAGTCTATATCAACTCAGATCTTGTCGATCAATCTGACAAGAGTGAAGTGTCCATGATTCGGCAATGTAAACGAGTCGAAATAATTTCTGAAGCTAAGTTTGTAGGTAGATAGTTATTACAACCATTAATGGCAAGTCTTTAGATTCACGAAGAAGCAAATTCTAGTTTGCCTATAAATAGAAGAAGAAAATTGTAAATCAAATCAGACACAATAGACAAGCAGAGAGAGTAAGAGAGAGCTCAGAGGGTTGCAGAGAGTGAAGAAAGAATTATGTCGAAGCTCAAGTTTCTCTGTGTTTGAAGATGTCGAGAGCCGAAGCTCTGTAAAAGGTTAAATATCTTTGTAAATTTCATGTAAATTTCAAGTTTGCATTTAAGACAATATAGTTCTTTGTTATGTCCCAACAAGTTATATAAATCAGATAGTTTATGGTTGAATGCTTGTTTATTTAACAGCACATTTTCTCCAGAGTTACTTGGGTAAATGTTGTTTACATTTACTCTTTGAGTGAAAGATCAAAGAATCCATAATCCAGGTTTTACGGCCGAGTGGTAGACACAAGTCTTCCTAAATGTTTGGTTTTTTTTTTATAGTTCTGTTGAATTGTTCATTGTGTCGGTCTTTACTTCATCTTACTCGCAGGTGAAAAACATTTGTAATTTCTTAAGTCTTTTAGACTAAGAAATGTCATTTGTAAATTCCGACTAAAACCAAATTAGAGCAAGTGAGTCCAAGTAAAACGGTATAGTAAAATCGACAAGTTGTCGGTTAAGTTCTGTCTAAGGTGACAAATCTTGTTGTCGAAGTGGTCAAGCCTACTTGTCTAGTCTGTTTCACAGGACAAGTAAAAAGAAAAAGAGGTCGATGTGAAATTTTAAATTTTTTTATAATTGAACAGTAACTCAAGTTTATCGGCTCGGTTTTTGCTAATGTGCAAGATTGAAATAAAATTTGCAATATTACCAATTATGGAGACACTGTAACATAACCAGACTTTATTTGAATTAAAACCAAAACAAACTGGAATATGCAGAGAGGCAGCATATCATTCCTGTTGATCTTCTAGTGACCCTCTTCAAACATACAAAATAAACAAAATAGAAAACAAGGAAAACACAGTTTCCAGTCCTTCCATCCCATTCCTTTCCTATGACAGAGTCTTCTCAATTCTACCTTTCCCATTCCTTTCCTATGACAGAGTCTTCTCAATTCTACCTTTCAGAGCAACGTTTACAGAAAAGGAAAGTAAATACAGAAGTGAATAAAAATCCATCTCCAGATCTATGAAGACCCCCAGTTGACAGTCTAAAGTCTTGTTTATATAATACATCAGAGATAATAACAAAATTGTACAGTAGTTACAACAATCAATTTCTGGGATAAAGTGGCCCGTCGAATCCTGGATATTTGGTCATTTAGTCGGCATAAAGTCTGCATTCTGTTGAACTCTTCCTTCCTTATCAAACTTGGGTTAAATGAGAGGGCTCGAAATTTAATTCTACTAGACTGGTTCAACCTTTTAAACCTGCAACCAAAATATCATCAAGATTCCGTGAGAAATCGAAACATTAAACTAAAAAGGAAATCTTGTCTCAAATTTAAATATGTTTGGATAAGATAAATGGATTTCGATGATTCAATTCAACGCTGGAAACTGTGATCACTATCACTATCTACGGTGACAGCAAACCCTGGTGGTAAAAATAATGACACGCACATAGCATCAATACTATCTTATTTGAGGGCTGCGACTTAGTGGCTACAACCTGTATAACCTCCTTTTATTTTGGCAAGTGAATCTAACGATTCCGGACTACAAATGCGCAAAGAATTAGTTTTAACCATATACTCTTCGAGCTTTTGATGCAGATGTGTCATCGTGATCCAATAAATTGGAGATAATGTGATCAATAACTTCTTCTATTTTACCACAAAATTGTGATATTGCAACATTGCTAAGGATCCTTTTGCAATCTGGAATACTCGTGGAGATTCCTTTAACAAAGACTTCTCTTAACCGTCCTTCTGCATAGTAATTAATTACAAGAATTAATGACTAACAGCAATGCGCTTGGCATGGCTACCTTCTCTCTCCGATCTCGTTAGACGAAGATTCGATAAAACTGTATTTTGTAACGCCTGAGCATCTTTTCCAAGTAAGGTACATTGTTCTTCAAACCCGCATTCTCCTCTAGCGATCTGGCAGTAATTTGGCGCACAATCCCTCCAATTAACACGACACTTTCTATCTTGTTTGGCATGTACTTGGTATGTTTATACTCATGAAGCTGACATTTCTTCTGGAGTGATGAAATGGCAATGAAGATATCGTGGTTGAGTGGAGCGATGAGCAATTGCTTTGATCACCCGACTAGCTTGGAACCTCTTTATTGCTTTTCTAAATATGGATAATATGTTACGAACTGGGCTCTATCTCGCCCTTTTGTAACTTCATTCCACGTACTAAGATCTCTGCTTAACAATGCAAACAGAATTTAATCAATAAAGTAAAACCAACATCTAATAACATGTCAGAGAAACCGATTGTATAAGAATTAGTGGCAACTGAATTTTTGGCACTTGCCAAAAAGTCGACGGTTAGGTTACATGGAGCGTCATTTCCCTTCTTGAAATTGACCTGTCAAAACAAAGTCAGCCAGCGTTCATATTAGATGTCAGGGTGCGAGTAGGATAAATGACAACCAAAACGGCTCTTTTTTCCGGCTGATTTTTTATAAAAATTGGTCAAATATTTTCTGTGAAATTGTTATTATCACCAATTTGCAATTTTAACATTCTTTCTTATTTAACTGTTCAAAACTAAATTTCTGTTTTTAAAACCACCTAGATCATTAAAATTAAGGTTTAAACCCTTAAAAAAATTAAAATTTAAACCCTAAAAAAAATTAAAATTTAAACCCTCGAAATTATAATTTAGACCAGAATTTGTTTGCCGAATTCCGTCTGTTTTTAAAACCACCTAGATCATTAAAATTAAGGTTTAAACCCTAAAAAAAAATTAAAATTTAAACCCTCGAAATTATAATTTAGACCAGAATTTGTTTGCCGAATTCCGTTTGGTTAGGAGCGTTTTGGTTAAGGCTTATACTGCTTCGTCACAGTGTTCCAAAAAGGAATTTGAAATTTCAATATATAAATGAAGTTATAGTCTCCCTAGCTATTTTATCTTCCCAAGCGCTAGCATCTAAGATATGTAATGTGGCCGTAATTCTGGTGCAACCAGTGGTCTATACATTGAATAAAATGAAAGTTAAATGGCCAAATTTTAATAACCTTATGCTTTACCAAAATGAATTCTTACAAACGTCAAGCAAAAGCTTATTAATATATTAATTTTATTAAAAGCTTATTAATATATTAATGAATTGACACATTTTAATTTTGGTTTATTCCTATGCATATTATCCAAGAGACCAAAATTTTGGATATGTGGAGACCAAACAAAGTGATACCTTTCGTTCGTGTGAGATAAACTACAATGAAAGTTTGATAATTAGTCATCAGGTGATTAACTAAATTATGTAAAAATAGTTCATTACATGAGGAAAATAAAATAGTTAATGTATATTGTATTGTTTTATTACTTTTAAAATATGATAATATGACTTAAATTTTTTTGTTAGAATCATTATATGAAAAATAAGAATTACAGGTTCAAATGGTTAAGAGCATGAGAGGGCTTAATGGTTAAGAGCATGCGTTAGTACAGCATGAGTGGGCCTAATGGTTAAGAGCATGTGTTTCCTCTTAGGAGGTCACAGGTTCAAATCCAAAGGGGGTAGTATATGTACACCTCTGTAGACTTTAGCAGTTAAATCGTTGCGTAGAGGGGGGTCTTTTTTCACAAACAAGGGGGTCTCATACACCAATTTGATGTCTCGCTTGGCAAGGATATTATAAAACTTAATATTTCCATATATGTAGATATCATAAAAGTCATAAGTATCTCATCTAAATAAAGAATGAAATTTATTTATCTAAAACAATTATTCTATTAGTTGATTTGCATTGTTTCAAAAGGTAAATTGAAATTTCAAAGTTGAGCACTTCAATAATTTATATCGATCCTCAAAAGATGTCGAAGCATGTGAATGACTCAAGCAAATTCAAATATACAATTATTTCAGAACATCCATAGCCAAACAAAAAGATCATTGAAATCACCCAAATCTCATAAAAGGGAAACCAAGCAAAAGATCAAGAAGCGGAGAAAGCCAAGGATCCAAAGGAGATCACCAATCAAGCAAGAATGAAAGAAAACCAAAGTCTAAATATTTGCAAAATTATAATGGGGCCCCTTTATTGACAAAATGAAAGGGGGTTGTTGGGGTGGCCAACACCTTTGTAGAATCTTGTTCTTCCATGTCAACATTATCAATTTGTTGATTTGGGGTACTTGCAACAACTTCGGTGCTAGAATCTTCTGGAGGTACATTCTCAAACAACCCCACCCCCCCCTTCACATGGAGGGTCTACAAGCATCCTACATGAGCTTCCAATCAAAACTTTCTCATACTCAAAAATTTCCATATCCAAACTCATCTGAAATAGCCTTGCATTCTCATCAACCACAACATCTCAACTAAACCTTACTTTGTTAGTGTCCACATCAACTAACTTATATGCTTTGTGAGTGTCATTGTAGCTTGTGAGTATCAGTTTGTTGTTTTCAGATCTAGTTTGATAGCTTTATTTTGACCCTGATGATAGGTGGAGTGTCTACTTGGTGGTTTATAAACTCTAACACAATGAAATTCCATAAACATGGACACTATGATTAACCACTTTGAAAACCTTCATGCTCAGAAACTAAAACTCAACATGATTTGATTTGATTGACATAACTCCATTCAAAGCCTTAACAAATATTTTCAATTATTGGCATTCCCAGTTACTATTTGTTGAAATATGCCCATATTAGTTCTCTATACCAAGGTAATTCAAAACGAGAAAGAGCCCGTGAGATTCAAACTTAAACACACTTGCATGCATACCCTCCATTCTCAATTATTGCTGGCAGAAATATTAGTGATTTATCAATATATTATGAAGAGGGTGATAAATCCTACAACGCCCTCTAATCACAAGAAGACGTGCACATGCACATAAGGCCGTGCGATGACTAGAGGGGTCAGATATTGGAGTGGAAATAGACTCTGTAAATGTAAAAGATCTTTAAATATCTTGTACATAATGAGTAAGCTACTCTTGTGGTGATAGATTTTATTTTCAACCACAATTTGTACTGTGATCTATGGGATCATATTCTTTATATGCTGAAATGATACTCTTAATTGTTTTTCTCAATTCTAAATCAATCCAGGTTGTTAAAAATTGAATCAGAATTCTCGACAGATACAACTCTCGACTCATAATAAAAGGGAATTCAGCCCATTATCTTGTGTGTATGTTCAATGAATTACTGGGTTGTTAGTTGTTATTTGAAGGATAGTTATGAATTCATAACTCTTATTACTACCTAATATACGTCAAGCTAAGTAGAGCGGTAGTGTTTCTCCACTTCCCTCCGATCTAGCAGTTAGCAATTATTTCATTTTACTTACTGAGCTTAATGGGATAAAATTGGAATTTCGAAAGATCAACGACCAGATGATACAAATCATCACTCCTTTGAAATTTCAAAGTTGTTTCGACCATTGAATTGATGCAAGTGACCTTTCATTAAGGCTGTCAAGCCTCACATTCATTGACTTGTTTCACCTACAACCAAAAACGCTTTGACAATTAGTCTTTGGAGGATTTCCATTTTTTCCTTCGACTTCTTTTCATATTTTTCAAGAATTTGTAACAAATGTTTCAAGGATCTTTCCTTTCATAGTTGATCAATTCCATTCCAAACCTGTTTGCACTGAATTTATTTTAAGTCTGTTTGCACTGATTGTATTTCCAGTGTCGATAGGCAGATCAGCCTGGGCTGCCTAGATTAAAGTTTGATTGATTATTGTAAACTCTTCTTTATACTTGATTTCATAGGTTTTTTGTTTGTTTCTTTCGCATCGAATCCCTCTCATCACGATGAAGTTAATGTGCCCAGATTTTATTGGGAACAATTAGCACCTTTCAATTTAAGAACCTTTGGCTAGGTAGCGATGAGTGGATAATACCAATTCTGCGAAAGCCACTTATGATTTGCACCTGGCCCCAACCGCTATTGCATGCATTGGCATGCATCCACAAGCATGAGCACAAGCTCTAGCATGTCAATTGGTAAAACTCAAACCCTAGTTGAAGGGATTTATGAGCTACGCATTTTAACCGACCCAGCAAACCACCATTGGCATGATCAATGTTTTCATTAATTCTTGCAAGCTTCATAGCCTTAGGATTCGAGACCCATTATTGGTAACCTAACTCGCAAGAATATATTTGTACGTTTCTTTCTATCTTCCTGCTTCGATTTTATTGGATTTACCAGGTTATCTTCCCTCAGGATGCCCAATTTGCCAGTACGGTTACAAGTTGGTTAAATTGTGGTTGGCCACAAAAACACCAAAAACCAAGGCTCTCCACAACAGTATAGACATAGTTTAAATTATACTTTTGAGATTTGGGCTAGATTTTTAATTTTTGCAAATTCATTTTTGCTCTAGTACACTATAATCTCTTTCCTCATTCTTGAGTTTCAGTGCTGATTTACTTTCATAATTTCCTTTCCCGTACTTAATTGAATTTGAATTTTGCAGTTTTAATTTTTGCATTGATGAATAATAAGGATTGGGCAATGAAATTAATAAATAAATAATTTGTCGCTTACTTTTTGTTATTAGACATCCAATTTTTTGGATTATTTCTAATGGAAACTAAATTTGTCTTTAAAGAATGAACTCAACCTCTATCTTCGTAACATTCGGGAACTTCAATAGGATGTTCATCTATTCATAAAGACACTGGTATTGTTGTATTACAAGTAAATTTCTTCATCTTTCCAGATCTTTGAATTTTAAATCAATTTTCAATTTTAATTCATTGATAGTTAGAATTTGTCTTGACCCTGCAAGTTTTCTTTCCAGCACAAAACATTATTCATTCCTTCACTCTGTTGCTTGTATCACTTTGATGGTGGGACGTTTCACCCTTTCTGAATTTTGTTTCTTAAAGCCATATTTCAATTTTCAGTTTGTCTATTGCATTTGTCCTGATACAACTACTGCTGTCTCCCTTTCTGAATTTTGTTTCTTAAAGCCATCTTTCAATTTTCGGTTTGTCTATTGCATTTGTCTTGATACAACTACTGCTGTCTCCCTTTCTGAATTTTGTTTCTTAAAGCCATCTTTCAATTTTCGGTTTGTCTATTGCATTTGTCCTGATACAACTACTGCTGTCTCCCTCGATGTGAGACCTGGGCATAGTTCCATTCTCAGGCTGTAGTTAATAATGCTCTTATACTAAAACATGTTCAGTTTGTTTTGGTAATCATAACTTCAAGACCCTAGGCATATCAGTTAATTTTCCCATTATGCAACTCCTTTGTATAGTATGAACTCTTTAGTTATCGCTCATCTTGATTCTCCTTTGTATCCAGTCTTACTCCAACATCACTTAAATTTGTCAACTTACATTGGGTGATAATGTAATCGGTGCAATCATATCTTCCTCTGTTTCCTGTTTTGTGTGCAAATCTATCCTTAATGCTTTCGAGTTGAGAATTGTTTAAACTTCATGTGAAGAATGTGAAATGGTAAATGAAATGCACACCCGTTTTGTTCAGGACAAAGTTTCCCATGTGTTTGATTTAATTGTGTGTGCTCCAAATGACCTGATACCTTTGAAATGCAGCCGAGCTACAAGGTCAAGGGAAAATAGCACAAATGCCTTCACCTGGTTTGGACAGTAATCAAAACCATCATTAAAAAAATATTCTCTAGAAAATAACAGTGAAAACATGACGATGTACAGTAGTAAACATAGACTAGATGTATTTCATCATGAGCATTACATTCCCATGAAAAATAAAATCCTTTCCACTAATATTGTGAAAGAAGATGAGACCTTTCAAAATTGAGAAGAATAAGCACTTAGTAGCCAGTAGCAAATTGAAAATGAATGAATTGGAGCTATTCAGATTAAAGCATGAATGTAATAGATTAAGGGCAAACTTAATACAAAATTTTATGTCCTGAATAATAATATTCAAAATTAAATATGTGCTGTGTGTTCACCCTGGATAAGGTTGCCATGAAAGGTAAAAGCAACTGCCAGTTTGACCTAAAGGATCGACTGTATGATCAGATTAAATACCTTTAATTGATCAATTACAATTGCTCACAGTGAAATCTTGGAACTCTGGAGAAATATGATATACTAATATTTCTCAAATGTACAATTCTATACAAATACGTGGCAGTGCTCCAAATAACTCCATTTGATAATATGACAAGAAATGCTTACTCCAGCCTGGACTTCATTGAGCTATTTATGTCATCAGAGAGAATTCACTTTATCAAAGTTGTGTCTCCAGAGTTGTCTTACAGTAACCGTACAAGGGATGGCATATTTCATCCATACCTCTGTACACTAAAAGGAATAAAGAATGTGCTAGGAAACAGTGACTGTTGTTTCCAAACCACAGCCAGATATGAAGCACAACTCTGTTAATGTTTTGCCTACAAGAATTGCCGTCTTGTCATTTCCATCTTTCTTAATAACTCTTTAATGTCTGTTTCCATCCTTATTTTCATATTATAGTAGTCACGCTGGGCACTTTCTATAATCTTCAACTCTTCAAGCTTTTGTCTTCTCCGCTCTTCTGCTTCAGTCAGACATAGCATTGCAAGTTTGTCTGTATATTCTTCTTCTATTTTATCATTTTTCACAAGTGCAATACGTTTAAGACCTTCTGCCTCTTTGCGAGCATCATCTGCACGGGTTTGAAACATCTTAGCCTCAGCTTGCTTGATTCTCACAATACTTTCCAGTTCATCTATCTCAACATTGTTTCTTGCCATGCCATAGTGTGATTCCATCACCTCTGCCTTCTTCACTTCATGTACATTGCTGGTTTGAGGAACTGCTGGAATCTTACTGCCAACTTTTTCACTGGAGATGGGGTTTATCTTATATATAGACTCCCGAACTGCGACGGCAAATTGGTCAGAAGCATCTTCTTTTCTATTTTGGTGAACAGGCTCTTTCACAGAAAAAGCAGTTGTTCCATGGAAATTAAAATCACATTCTGCATATATAAAAGTACATCAGTTCCATCTAAACATAATGGCATATATAATAGAATGTTCTAAGCTTCTAAGAGAGATAAATAAGAAAGTGCATAAAGTGCAGTTTACAATGCATATCTACATGATAGATTGAACAAACAAGAAACATAAGAATGCATATTCATTTGTCAACTCCACAGATCCATCTAAAACCCAAATCTATTAACCACTGAGAGCGATAAAAAAACCCAGGTGAAAACTACTGGACACTTGAAAGATACAGCATTAAAATAGATCTATGCTAAAAAAACATCATTTATGCCGGCTCTTCTTTTTCTCTTTTATTTCATTAAACATCTAACATCAATTTTTTTTAGTTTATTAGCATTACTCACCCACCATCACATGTGACACATCTCATACATCCCAGGATGTAGAGTGCACCTCGCTTCTCTTGGTGCAAAGATGGATAAATGATCACATGGGCCTCATTTTCATATTTAAAAATATTCCAAACTGAATGCATCTTTTTTCAATGTACAGTTGGCTAAGAAGATAAAAATAGAGAATATTACAAGCACATATTTTGAAAATTTAAAATGAAGGGGTAAAAAACTGGGCAAGTAGGCCCTTTCTTTAAAACAGTGCTCATAGTACAGACCCCAGCTATATTTACCATTCCAAGAAATGCTTGGATTATTTTTTTATGGATAGTTGTCCTTGTTCTGGAAAATGACACGAACAAAGATCACCAAAACTAGATGTCCTTGTTCTCTGAGTTGTCTATAACTTGTCTACAAGTAGACAACATGGATATTTCATATACATGACCAATTTCCTGCTTCCCTCCCATTAGAAAACTGTGCGTTGTCCTTTGTGGCATTGTCCTTCAAGGATCTACACTTCAATGCTTGTCCTATGTGGATCTGCTCCCTGTGGCTTTATTCTCCAATGATCTGTCCTCTGGCTTTCTCCTCCTGAATTTTTTCTCTGTAACTTGTCCTTTTTGGCTCCACCTTCTATGGCCTTTAGCAAGATAACTTTAACTTATAGGGCTTATCAGTACCTCTATGGCCTTCAACATAACAATTTTAACTCTGTGGAGCTGCTCTCTCCACAACTTGACCTCCGCCAGACATCATTATTTCCAAAAACTATACCACTAAACGGCTTGCTTATCAGCAACTTACTAGGCCTCTATAGTGCTCTTTCCGCTACCTTTGTGCAACTTACCTGGCCCTTGTAGTTCTTAGTTCTTTCATTGATTTACTGCAACTTATAAGCCTTTGTAGTAATCCTTTCACAACATCTATGTAACTTACTCAGCCTCTAGAGTGTCTTGCTCTTAGCTTTCTTGTTTGTAACTTATTGGGCCTCTACAGTGTTCTTTCCACAACCTTTATGCCTCTACAATGCTTTACTCTTGGCTTACTTTTCCACAACTTACTAGGACTCTACAGTTCCCTTTCAGCAACCTTTGTTCAAAATACTTGGTCAAAATGTTTTAAAAGTTGGAATCGGACTCAGATTGGACTTGGATTAGATTGGCTTATAGTTTATGAACCAGTTTACTGTTTACTAAAAAATGCATAAAATATGAAAAATTTAATGAAAAGATATATATTCATGCACATCAATGTAAATCTAAGATTCAAAACCATTAGAGACTCTCACTGAAATTGGACTATTTGCTTAAGTGAATTTAACTCCCATGTTGGACTCCATAACTTGTGTACAAGAATTTTTTGTCAGTTCACAATATTTTTGAATTATCTTATTGACTCTTCATAGATCTGAGTCTACATGCTATAACCAAAACAAATTATGAATTTATCCTCCTCATTTGACTATTATTGATTCAAGGTGATATTTCAAGGATTTTCGACTTTCAAGGGCCGTTGTGGGGGTCAAGGGTAGAGTGCTCGTTTTTTGGTAAATTCTAAGCCCATTTCACTTGATTTTGACTAATTCCCTATGGTATCAATGAATCAATGCCCACTCCACAATAATACATTAATGGTGATGGCAACACTTGATTTCTCCTCCTCAGTTTGATGGAAGATGTTGAATTTCACCTTTTCTCTCTATCCCCTGCTTCTACATTTCAAAATGAGTTAAAAAAACAAATTTTATAGGCAACCTATCCCTAGACCCTGTGCAGCATGTCAAACCTGTTTGCATGAAATTGGTCGAACCAATTGATTATGACCAGTTTGGTGCCTTTGGAGGTCTGGCTGACCGAACTGGCTAGTATTGGCTCCAATTCCAGTTCAACCGATTTTTAAAACACTACTTGGTCTTTGTAATGCTTCACTCCTAGCTTGCTTATATATAACTTGCTTGAACTTTCTACAAGGCTTTGCTCATCCCACAACCTCTATGGGTCTTGCTTTTCCACAACTTTGCTTCAAATGGCATCCATCTTTCAGCAAACGTTACACTTTCTTTTCACAACTGTTTTTATGGCATTGCTCTTTCTGCAATATATGTGGGCTTGTTTTACCAAACTTTACCTTTACAAGCATCGTCCTTTATGCAACCTCTATGCAACTTACTTGTCCACGACTTTGCCTTTGAGCATCACTTTTTTCATAACCTCTTCAGGGTTTGCTTATCCATAATATCTTGGACCTTTGTAATGCTTCATTCTTTCCACAACATCTATGGGGCTTGCTTATCCACAAACAGGCATATGTGGGCAGCATTATTTTTGCAATCATTATGAGTTTAATTTACTGCAGCTTTGCCTCTTCTGCCATTGTTGTTTCTACAGCTTTTGCAAGTTTGCTTTACCACAACTTTGTGTCTACATGCATTGCTCTTCAACAACCTCTGCAAACCATGCTTATCTCCAACTTTGCAACCTTTGTGCACCTTTGCAATGTTCTTGGCCTCTATGAGCATTTTTCTTTCTATGACCTCTATGGGGCTTTTTTCACCATAACTTACTAGGCCTTTGTTATCATATTTCCACCACCTCTATACAACATACTCAACCTTTATTTTTGTAGCCTCTTTGGGGCTTACTTTATTGCAAATCACAAGTCAAGGTGGTTTAAGTTCTAAAGCTACTAGACTCAGAATCAAGAAAAGTGCAGTAAGGCAGAGCAACCAAGAATTTGACTCAGATCAACAAAAGCTCAGCAAGTACAAAAATATAAAGATAAACACATATTTTGACCCAAATAAAGCATTTTTCATTGATATTCAATAAATCCATGTCCACAAAATGCATAATATCAATATATTTCCAAAATTTCAAGTATCAATATGTATCAATAGGTATCTCATATGAGTCCTAAATGATAAAAAACAAGAACGGCAAACATTTGTTTACAACTTTATAATACCTATAAAGTTAACTAAATAGTAGAAAAGAACTAAGAAGATTCTCCTTTGTCTTTGTATGCTGGAACCTCAAAGTTCTCCAACTCTTCAGCGTGGAAAAGAGGAGACTCCTCTGATATAAACCAATATGATGTAGGATCTGCATTGTCTAGGTCAATTGCTACATCACATAAACCTACCATCATCATGAAACACTGAAATTCAAATTCAAAATCTAAGATAAATTGAGACAAGTATCACGTTTCTCAACTTGAATTTGCATGTTATGAAGTTGAAGTTGTAATGGACAATACAAGCTCATTTAAGTGCTTTTGTGTTAATTGGTTGAACTTTTTGGAATGTATTTTCTCAAACAAGCTACAATTGTACTTGCAACCAGAAGCATTGCAGGTCTGACAAATTTGAATTTAAATTTTCTTAAGTTTTGGTGTACCACTGCCAAAGTTTTTCCACCAAAGACCTTGCAAGGGGCAAGGGATCAAGAGTCAAGATTGAAGATAACAAAAATATAAGAAAACAAACAAAAGAGAGAAATTATATTATATAATGAATTGATCAAGGGTACCTGTCAACGTATTCTTCCTTTTGCGAATAGTACTGCCATAGGGAAACAATTTTGTGAGGGACCTATAATCTTGTAGCTGACCAATGTAGCTCTGCCTTTCTTCAATGGGGAAGCATCTTTAAATGCATGTCATAATCCCTCTACTAACCTCCCCATCCTAATCAGACCTGATCTTATCATAAAATATACTTGGTTTAAAATGTACCCAATGATGTGTAAGGGCATATGCAACCTACCCCAACACACATCAATAAATATACCAAAGAGGCATATATCTAGCCTCCTCTTGAAATCTTCTATTGATGGCCTCCTTAGTGAGATCCATCACCTCATAAAGGTAACCCTATAGTAGGTTTGTCACCATCAACCATCCTAAAAGTTCAAAGTCAACTTTTGAAAATAATGAAACTTGAAGATGAAATGCACATTGAAAAAGTTAAAGCCCCTGGGCACTCTAACAAGTGATTATATCAAAATGATGATCTAATCGACTTCACTGTATAAACTATAAACCATCATTAAACACAAAAGTATAGATTCCGATGCCTTCGATGGTTCCACCGTGTCTAGATGCCATGCAGTCAGGTCCCAAAAACATCTTGTTGAGATTAATCTTTTGTTCAAGCAAGGATTGCAAGGAGATGAAGTTCATTGAAAACCTGGTGACTACATGAAGAACAAGCTCCTTGCCTTCAATGCACTCTCATGGTGCTGAGGAAATTTATGTGATTGTAAATGTATTTGGTTATGGATTTTGCCTTTATCCACAACCTCTCTGTCCAATAAATTTTATAAATGTCCTCGTGAATTAAATCTATGCAATATGCAACACAAGAGATCCAGAATATGGAGGGGTGCCTATGGTCAAAAAGTATACCAGCAGCCATATATTAGTTGTGTTATCGATAACATGTATAGCATGTTCTTCTCCCACCTCCTCAACAACTTCCACCATCAAGGCACATAACTAATTGGGCACTCTTAATTTTGCATGAGGCATCCACTGATTTGAGAAACATTGTGCCCTTTGGACAACATACAAGAAAGTTTATTAAGGCTCTATCCCTAGTATCTATCCATCGATCACTCATGATGGTACAACCTGAATTTTCCAATGATGAACAATACTCAACAAGTATGAGGTCGACATCAACAGATTCTAACAACAAATTTGTTTTTAAGGCTATCACGAGAAGGGGCTTTGAACCTCGACCATGCAACAATTGTTGCATCAATCATAGATTGCTAGTAAGGGCTTATGGCACAATGGAATGGAATGTCGAGATATTACCAAAAGTTAGCAACGACCTTCCTTGCTTGCATATGGACATTTGTTTTCCAACTTGTGGCATCAAAGCTAGGTTAGAAACTGGATTGAGTATGGGGAGCAAAAGGTTGTTTCTATTTCCACCCCAACAATGAAGATTTGCAGGAATGGGAGGAGGAGGCAGCATTTGGCTTTGACTATGAGTTTGATGGGTGGTTGAAAAACTTGGGCCTGGAATTGTGGATCCAACAGAGGGAGGCAAGGTGGTATTAGAAGAAGTTTGGTTCACTGAGAGGGGATGCCATTTCTGTGTTTATAATAATTTTCTTTCTTTTAACCTCATTGAGGGTTGGCCAAGCTGGCTTGGTGTTTAACAGCCTCGTCAACACCCTTGTAAATCACAATTTAATGGTCAGGAATTTGGGCAAGATGCTATTTGAATCTATGTATGCTGCCATTACAAGGACGATGGCAAAATTTACATTTATGATTAGCTGCTCAGGGAAACTTTTCACAATAAATCCAAGAAAAATCATTCTGCCTTGGCATTTTCACTGTTTATGATGGCTGTGGTAAGAAGGGGTCACTCCTGTTTGGTATGAACGGTGGACAGAAAAAGGCTAAGTTGCTAACAGCCTTGAAAGTTGAAATTGAAAAGCCAACCGCGGGAAGAAAAAAAAAACAAAATAATTGTCAAAAGCCCACCAAAAAGAGTCAAAAACCCTAAAAATAGTTTTTATTTAACCCTAAATAACTAACAGCAGCAAAGAAAGGAGAGAAAAAGAGTGTAGAGCTATCTGGGAAAATCAAAATGATGCTGTAAATGCCGACTGGCATGAAGCTAGCTGAGTCAAACCCGCTGTTTTGATGCCCTAGCTGACCTAGATGCACCAGTGGATCCGCAATAAGCATCAGTGGGTACCCTAGATGCGACAATGCAACCTCCATTTGGTCTGTTTCACACAAGAAAATCCCCAACAGAGGTAAAGGTGACCAAAATTGAGATGGAGCGAGGTTTTTATATGCCCTATCAAACAAGTTTGGCTCGGTCAATCAAGTCATACTCTTACTCGCAAGTCAAACTCTGTCTATAGGCAATTTTGACTCGGACATGTTAGAAAAACTCATTTACCTAGCGATTAATTTCAAACTCAGATAATCACGAGTTTAAGTCACACTTCTAGTGACTTAAACCACCTAACCCCTAACTAAAACATTCAAATGATACATTCATCACATGTCTAACATAAAGTGACACAAGTATTAATGACTCATAGAAATCATAGTGTTACCATTTTCACCACTTCCCATGACAGGAAATAATATTTCTCATACAGAGAGTTCAAAATTTTACAACTCAAGAATTTTACAAATAACAAATAGTAAATACAAGACAATTACAAAGAATGAAGACCACTGTCCACTGAGGCAACAGGGTAACCAACCACAGTGCTTGGTAGATCTCTAGGATGGTAACCTAGTTACATGTTGTATCTTCAGCTTCTCTAGATCTGAGTTTCTTCGTTGATGTTCTTTCGGATTGTGTTCTCCCTCATTTTTAAGGCAGAACTCCATAATGATAAAACCCACCTAAGCAATCTTCCAACTCTATTAGATTGCCATCTCCTTACATTGAATGCAGGAGTTTGTTGGATTCACCTTGACAATCTATCGAGCTGGGCATTCCAACTTTTGTACCCTTATAATGGAGACTTACCTGAGTTGCTAATTAAGACAGCAAGTCTTTACTGGTTTCAACATTATTGGTATCATGAAATTCCACCTCCTTTTTTCTGTGTTACCTCAAGGGTAAAATGAAAATACCATGTTTTTCCTTAATAATTATGACCATTAACAACATTCCAATATTTTTAATTTTTAATGTTTCATGTGTCAAAAATTTTAATGCCCTCTACTTATGCTTCACTTCACTGCTCAGAAAGATAAATTTTATCTTGCAGTTTTTTGTTAACAGTCTGCGTTCCCTAATGTGGGTCTTTAATCTGTCTACATTTGTCCACGTTCTCGTGTTTGTGCTTCATGATGTCTTAGAGGTGTGTGTGAGACCACTTACCCTCTCTAAGTGTTCACGTCTATCTAAGCAACTGTGAAAAGTGTTGCATGTTTTCTATCAATAAATCACTCCTTGAGCTGTTAGCAAATCTCTATTCGAACAATGAAACTTTTACAAATATTATCAATAATCCAATGCAAGCATTTCAGTTGTGTAATGTGGGCATCATCAGTTTATCTAGCATATGTTGTTTTGAATGTAATTTTATGCCCTAAACAACAGCAATCCTCTCAAATCCTGTCATTTGTGTCTTTTTCTCTTGAGAAATAATCTTCTACTACTAGGATTTATTGATAACTATTTTATGGACTTTAAATTACATTCTCCTACTCCCTAAATGCTCTCAGCTGGTGTCATCTGGTGTAGACACTATCACCACACCTTTGGTGCGCCTTCAAATGACCCACTTGTCTCCAGGCCTGAGAATAAACAAAATGCATGTTATCTATATTTGAACTTTTATAGGGCGTTCCGTCCAGATTATCTACCAAAAAGTTGAGGCTTCAATCTGATCTAGGGATATTTCTCTGGGTCTTCTATTTTTATCTATTTTCCATGCTACATTCAAATCTGAACATCTACCTTCGACTTGCTTATATCTACCTTTGAGATTCCTGCTACTACAATTTTTGGTTGTCATATGTGTGACACCTCTTCTATTCTTTCCTTCTAGTATTCACCCTTGACCTCCTCAAACCCTGCCAACATTTTCCTCAACATCCACATCCATTTTCCATGGGTATCCATCTATATTTTCTCCACCAGTATTCTTTTTCCAATCCCCTTTTTTGTATTTGTATTTCATAAAGTTCATGTTTAAATTTAGAAAATATCTAATCTTCTTCAAAATAATTGTTTGGTATATAACTTTTAAATTAAATTCTTGCAAAACCTTTCTATATTTAAAATAATTTGCTCGATAAAAAATAAAAAATACTTGCATTACATTTGCCCTTTTTTAATATGCATCTAAGGGTTTCAACTCAACCACAATTCCAATGTCCTTATTCTCAAATTCCTTTAGTGAGAGGGTCAGGGTCAGTGTAGTGTTCTAATACCATGTAGGAATTCAGGGTATACGAATTTAGGGTGCACACATTCACACACAGAGTGGTGGGGAGAGAATAAAAGCTATATCCAATAAGAATGGTGCATAAATCTCTCACACCTTACATCAAGTCTCATTACCTTTAATAGTGTCCCTAAGTGGTTAAGGTGGTTGAAACTTGAACCACCTAACCCCTACCTAACAACAACATCTAAATGTTACATTTGTTAAATGCCTAACATAAAGTAACACAAGTATAAATGACTCATGAGTCATGACTATTACTAAGTGCTACTGCTTAACACGCTTTTGCAACTGCCCTTTACAATGCTCTTTCCAAGACCTCTGTTGCACAACTTACTTGAACGCTTTAGTGCTTATCCACAACCTTGCCTATGCAGGCATTCCTCTTTCTACAAACTTTACAGGGCTAATCATTTCCTACATCACTCTATGGGTAATACTTAGTTAAACTATCAACAACGTATCTATCAGCTTGCTTAGATTGAGTAAGCAAAGAATTTCTCCCCATGCAGTTTTTTGAAATCAACTCAAGGGGCAACCGCCAACAACCTTTTTCACTGCCCTAAAGATTCCTGCAATGTTTGTAAACCTTGAGGGAGTCATTTCCTTCATCAACATTCTTGAGCTTTCATATGCAAGTGGTGACTTTCTACTTCTCTTCCTACAAAGTGTTCTCCAAGAATTTTTCAAGCATGCTATAACAAAAGAGTAAGCCTTCCTATTTTTCCCTTTGCATCCTCTTTAGCCAAATGTCGTTAGATTAATGAGGTCTTTGTGGTATTGACATTGAAGTACCCAATTTAGTACCATACCTTCAACGGAAGTACACATGGGGTTACTAGCTTGTAAATTTTACAAAGGTCTGTTCATATACAAGAATGCCATTTTCTAGCTCAATAACTTAGCTTGCTCCTTTATTAGGAACTGGAGCTTCTTGAGCCCTCTTTTAACCAGCTCTTCTTCCTACGGAGGATGGGCTTCCTCCACCCTTTCTTCCAGTATCTTCAATTTCTGTACTATGCCTTCCATCTTAGAGAAAAAGTTCATAAAATCATCTATATTAGACTACAAGCTTTTTGAAACTAGTACACAAAAATGGCACTAATTTCTTTTTCATTTTTTCCAGAAGTAATGATTTTGTATTAAACAAGCTAAGAATTACAATCGAAAAAGTACAATCCAAAAGTTTTCAAAAGAAGCTCTATTCTCTGTACAGCTACATCGAAAAAAAATCCTCAGTTATTATATGTATCACTGTGTTTACATTCTTTACAGAAAACTTAAAACCATAATGCCTAATAAACTGCCCAAGCAGAATAGTGCAAAAAAAGAACATTAAAACAAAAGATTAATGGAAAGCATGAGTGTTGTGCTTATAGTCAATCTATTGTTCCTCCTTATTTGGTCCGAGTGCTTGGCACTTCCAAATTAGCCATGGTTGTTTGTTGAACAATATCTTTTTCAATCCCTTTGAACCAACAAAGGGAACATTCTGTGACTATTTTCCCTGAGTTAATCCCAGCAAAATGTTGAAGTGCATCTCAGAATCATTAACTAGCTTTTCAATCTACTCCCCCTGTACTCTTACCCGAATTTCTGACTCATCTTGCTTTGCATCCTAATTGGCAATGTGAGAGGTTATGTAGTCTATTGAACCCTTCCTTCCCTCCATTTGGAAATTAGCCCTGCACGTCATTCTTTTAAGCTCTCCGATAGCATTCTAAAAATCCCCTCCAACAGTTCCCCAGTTTAAAGCACTGGCCATATTGACTTTCACTAAGGGCTTCAAGAACCAGAAATTTCATCCCAAACAAAGGCTCTCAACCACAAGTTCAGAATTAAACCCACCCGCAGAGAAGCAAATCGAAAGACCCTCTAACATATGATCTTCACTAAGACTGTAATTCTTTAACCCAAGAAAGCATTCACAACAGCATGACAAATTCAAGGATGGATTCTTACCTTCCAACACAAATTGAAGACCCGAAGGAATGCTGAAGAAGTCACATCCACAATACACAACTTTGCCTACAATTTCCAATTCCTCTACACCCCGAATATCTCTATCTTGAGATATCCCACCTGTTGCCCACCTATTTCGACTAGGTGGCAACTCCATGTACATGAAGTGTACATGATTATACCTTGAAAAAATCTGATGCAGGGCAGTTGCCCCTTTGTAAAACGGAATGTCCGCTCCCCTGCGTGGGAAAATTAATGTAATTTTATGTACTAGTATGGATCATATGATACGGATGCCACACC
>LPNX010999246.1:586924-645667 GCA_001517045.1 Pseudotsuga menziesii
ACACACATAGCAGGTTGTGACTTTCCTGCGTCTTAAAGTGTGAATTAGGCGGCAACACCACCTACTTGCACCAAATACAAACTAAACTCCATAAAGATGGAAACCTCCAGAAGAAGAGTGGTGTGGAAGGCTCCCTTGCTTGATATTAAATTCACCTAATGCCTCATACCGTGACCAGGAAGGTTTTGCCAAGTGTTCTTCAAGTTGCTAATGTCCATATTCAATGCCAAAATGCCTAAGGGGTTGTTCCTATAGTTTGTCATATATATCAAGTCCTATGATAGCAACCAGCATTCTGGATGGCCCACATTTTTGCTAAGAACCCCACTGTCCAAAGAGGCTACTTCATTAGCGAGACTATTTGATGTGGAATTGTTATGCCTTCTAATGTGCAGGAAATTAACTTCCTTTATCTGCTCGAGGTTCCAAATGATTCTCTCTTGGAATCTACTTGTGGTAGATCCCTCCTTAACTGCTTCATTCCTTGCTTAGTTGATGTCAAGGAAAGATTCTCCAAGAATTATGACTTTCTGGATCTTGAGTATTTTGATAAAGTCCAATCCCATGTGCAAAGCATACCCATTCTGCTTGATTGTTAGTCACCATTCCCAATCCCTAGGAGAAAGTTAATTCCATTCTCCCCCCCCCCACCCCCCACACCTACCACCCCAAGATTCCCTTTCAATGCTCCATCAAAAAATAATTTATGACTGCTTTGTAAACTAACCCACTATGAAACTCTATTTTATTGAGATCTAATCGCCACACTATTGCTTTGGGTAGTTTAGGCATAACACTTTTGAACTGAGGCTGCTCACAGGAATAAAATCGCAAGCCCATAGTCTCCCTTGAACAGTAAGATTTTCCTTTGGAAACCCAATGATACCTCAAGAGATCAAAGCTTCAAAGAGAAGAGTCCTAGCTCTAACTGAAGTTATTAGTTCTGATAGGTGGAATGAATTCTGAGTCAAACATTGCCTTGTTTCTTGTTGTCTAAATCTTCCAATATACATATTTGGGCAAGGCCATCAATGCTCTGTTGAAAGCAGGCTTTAAGTAAAGAACCAAGATAATGTTCCTTCCAATTAAGAAATAGACCACTCCTTGAGAAGGTAAGATGGCTTCTAACTCTATCCCTTTGAGCACTTCCTCTCAAACAGCTTTTGCATATTCACACTTCATAAAAAAGGTGCTTTGTTATCTCCTCCTTTTTGGATAGAATGCATCTCAAAGGCCCTTCGATGTTCCTTTTCCTTAGATTCTCCAGTATAAGGACTCAATTATGAGCAAGGACCCAACTAAAAGCAGTATCTTGATTCTTTAGGCAATCCATGAAAATGCCAATTTTTTCTCCATAATCTTGAAAAGGGGGAAAGAGAGAGAGATCAAATAAGCCTATCGTATCCTTTCTTAACTATATATTGACCTTCCAAACCCCACCCTTTGCTATCTTTGGCAAAAGGATTGATTAGAGAAACCCCTTAAAGCAAAGTTAGTAGCATTTAGAAAACATACTGCATATTAACTGTGACGTTGAATTGTTTCTAACTGCTCCATCTTCCCGCCTGATCCCACTTTATGATATCATATAGAATCTTGATTCCCATGTCAATGAGCCAATTCTTAAGCTCTCTCAACCCACTTTTGGTAGCCAGGGTCACTCACCCGAGAATCTTATCTGCCAAAAGATTGTTTTTTCCCCATTCCCAAGTACCTAGAGTACATGCCTTGTTGTATCATATTGTCGCCAATTTTGCATAATCACCAAACACCCAAGCCATTTCCTCCCAATTTACAATTGTCTCTAGACATCGAAGTCTTGGCCCCCTAATATACTTTTTCTTATAATTTATTTCCACCATTCCTTATCAACTTTAACAAGCCGCCAAAAATGTTATGCCCCCATGGCTATATTCATTAATTTGGGGTCTTTGATGCAAAGACCTCCATGAGAAATAGAATCTCTCATGATTTCCCAAATAACCACATGCAATTTTCTTTGATTGGATTTTCTCCCCTGCTAGAGGAAACTATGTATCTCTGTGTTGATGCTAAGCATTACACTGACAGGAGCTAGTAGTGATGAACACTTAAAAATAGGAAGGGATAAAAGCACCAACCTGAAAAGAATGATCTTACCGAGTGGATTTAGCCATCTAGCTCCCCAAGCTTGATTTTTAGCTTTTATCTTCTAAAACATGTGCATCCAATCAATTGTTCTAGCATTTTTTTAAAGAAATTGGCATACCCAAATATTTGAAAGAGGACCACTTAGACTATCCAACAAATCCCAATATGTGTGAGATCCGTTGTAGTAGCCTTGAGGATATATTCCATCTGTAGATTTTGCTTTTGTTGTCATTTACCTTTCCTCCTAAAGCTTTTATGAATGAATCATTGAATCTAAAATTGCTTTAATCTAGATTCTATACGCATTAACTATAGAAGCTCATCCAATAAAGATGGTGGCATCTGCAAATTGAGCATGGTTGGCAACCTTAACTCGTCAAGTAATAAGAACCTCCTCCCTTGACTTGTTTAAGTTTCTACTAAGCAAATTATGCCATTATAATATACAAAAATGGAGAGAGAGGGCATCCTTGTCAAATCCCTCAAGAGGCTTGAAAAAAGGAGGTCGACCTACCATTAACCAAAGGGGGCAATCCAATGGTCTCCCAATGCACACTTTAATCCATTTGATGAATAACTGAGAGAATCCAAACCGTTCTAGAACTGCAACAATAAAACTATGCCTTACTCTATCAAAAGCATTTGATAAATCAAGTTTGATAACCATACCTTGATCTTTCCAGTTAATGGTAGAGTGGATGGCTTCTTGAATAAGAATGATATCATCCGTTATTTTTGTCTTACAGAGAAATCCCCCCTTGATTCTCAGAAATGATTTTTCGAACGAATTTTTAAACTCTGGCAACTAAGATCCTTGTTAAAGTCTTGTAAGGTGTATTCCACAAAGATATTGGCTAAAACCGAGTAAAAGAAGAAGGCCTAGACTCCTTCAAAATTAGAGCAATGAAGGAGGTATTGGTAGCACCCCCTATTTTCCCCCTTCCTCTAGTCCAGTTCAGCATTCTGCATAATTCATATTTGATTATGTGCCAACCTGCTCTGAAGAAACTTGTTGTGAAACTGTCTGAACCAAGAGCCTTGTCCAGGTTCAAGTTCCAGATCGCACACAAAACTTCTTCCTCAAATATTGGACTGTCCAAATTTTGATTGTCTTCAACACTGCTCAATCTAGGAATATTGATTAACATCTCTTATTTTGCTATTATTTTAGAGCTACCAATCTCTGTGTATATTATATAATTCTTTAAAATGATTTTCCACTTCCCCTTTTATAGCATTGAAATCATTTACCTTCTTCCCCTCGGAATCTTTGACTTCCTTTATCACATTCTGATTCATTCTTTATATGGCTTAATCATGAAAGAATGGTGCGTTCATGTCCCCTACCTTAAGCCATAGACTCCTAGATTTGAGACGCTGGGGTTTCTTCCTCCTACTTGCAAGCTGCCAACATTTCCATATTTAATTCCTTTTTCTCTTTGCAATATTTCACCTGTTATTTCTACACCTTCCATTTCTTCTTGTAGTTTTCCCAAATCTGCTCGTATCACATGCCTTTTATCTGGATGTTAATACTTTTCTTCGGCCCAGGTTTTCAAATCCCATTTAACCAATCTGAGTTTTGATTCCCAAATAAAGGCTAGGGATCTTTTAATGAAGGTACTCCATGCATTTTAAATGAGTTGCTGAGCTTCTTCTTCCTTTAACCACATAGGATTAAAGAGGAAGGGAATAGAGCCTAGATCTTCCGAAACTTCTAAGGAGACCACAATGGGCTTATGATCTGAGTTTGCTAGAGAAATATTATGGACTGAAGAATAAAGCCTTTTTTAAGGAAGGAATTGTGTACAAGGAAGCAATCTAACATGGCTACAATAAACCCCAAGCAAATCCTATGATTTGACCAAGTGTAAACTCCCTTTTTAGTAGGGATGTTCACTAGATCCCAATTCACCATTAAGTCCTCCATGTGTTCCCCAATGGGGTATCTAATCTAAGGTTGCTAAAGGAAATATTTGGACTGAAGAATAAATTCTTTTGAAGGAAGGAGTTGTGTACAAGGAAGAGATAGAACCTAGCTGCAATAAACATCAAGGTCCTGAAATTAGACCAAGTGTAAACTCCTTTTTTAGGAGGGATGTCCACTAGATCCCAATCCACCATTAAGTCCTCCATTTGTTCCCCAAAGGGATCTCTAACCAAGGTCCTTCCCTTTATTTCTTTGTGAGAGATAGTTGCGTTAAAGTCCCCGACCACTATGTTGTTTTCATAGAACCCGTTGTCATGTAAGATATTTAACGATCTCCAAAATTCTATTTTATTTCCATAATGTACAGGTCCATACACGTTGCAAACTCTTAGCCTCTCCAATGTCTCTAAATCTTCAAATTGTCATAAGTCAGTTTTGATTTTCTAAGTCTATAATTTCCCTTAACTTCATAGAGTCCCAAAGGGTTGCGATCCCCCCAAATGCCCCTCTAGCACTTGCAATACCATCGCTTTTCCTTCAAAATTTTATTAGCAAACTTGTAGCTTCCTCAACTTCCATTTTGGTCTCCTAGATGAGAAGGAGAGAGGGATTTTCTCTAATGACTAATTCCTTAATTGATTCCATTTTTTGTTTTTCTCCCATACCTCAACAGTTCCAAGAGACCAACTTCATTTTTTCTTGCTTGAAGTTGGTTCAGCTCATCTTTTCCTTTTTTTGTTGTTCTTTAGAAAGACTTATAGAGGATGTCACTTTAAGGTGTTTTTCAAGTGATGCCTACCTACCCATAGCGTTTTTTTTCGCTGACATTTCTTCTCTCTTCTCCGTGGTTGATTTTCTTCCAGGTTTCTTTAATAGTTGGTACGTCTTCCTCTGTTTCTTTTGTCAATTCCCCAAGAGTATGTTTTGCCCTAGTTCTAGTCAGAACGCCTCATAGAGTAACCTAATTTGTGCCCTACAATCCTTGGATCTCTTGTATCAGTTCTGAGGAGAAAAGTGATATATTAAGTTTGCTTTGTGCCAATTTCTTCCAATACTGGTTGTCCCTGAAAATGCATTCTTTTTTTAGCCTTATCCACATGCCTCGTGCTTGACCTCTCCTCATTCTCCTCTTCATCCAAATAACACAAGATATAAAATTGGTTGAAGGAGGAGGAGGGTGCATAAGAATTTGTGGCTGTGGTAGCAGGCACAAGTGCTCTTTTCCCTTTTTTTGAAACTTGTTGCCAATCCTCTTTCCCATTATTGCCAAGGTTTGCAGGGAACTTAAGGCAATTTCAAGCAAAATACCCATACTCATGACAAACTTTAGTCTAATTTTTGCAAATGGGTCCATCCATCCATGAAAAGATTCATGAATTCTGGTAAACCCTTCTCCAAGTCTACCTCAACACAAATTTGGGCACATGCAAACATGATGGGTTTTGACTCTGCTTTATCAATGTAGCGTCCATGAAGAATTTCCAATAGCCACAAGATCTTCATCACACCAATAATGAAGTGGCAAATGAGGAAGCTTCATCCATACTGGGACTATTGGAGGTACAACTTTCTCCAAATAAAACAAACTCCACCTATTCAAATGCATACCTCTTGGACCCATAAAATAAGGTTCGCTTCTTAATATGAGGTCCCAATTGTTGATGACTATAGCTACGTGAGGCATCCTCACTAGCTAAGTCGACTCAATAGAAAAACCTCCAAAAGACAAACAATGTTGAAGATCGTGCAAGGAAAATACATTCCTCGCTAAGAGGGAGTGTTGATGTTTATGTAGCATCGGAATATATTCTCAAGATGTCCTATAGAAAGTAAAAAGAAATGAAGAGCACAATTACCCCAATGAAATGGGTAAAATAACCCTAGAAGATAAAAAGACAAGTCGACTTAAAAGATAAAATAAAAGATAAATAAATAAAAGTCAAGCCGACCTAATTATGGAAACTTCTAGTGAAAAGAAGAATATAAATAAAGTGCTTTCACACTTTCTTCCGATGCTACATCTTGAAAATATATTCCAATGCTACATAAACATCAACACTCCCTCTTAGCGAGGAATGTATTCTCCTTGCATGATCTTGAGCACTGTTTGTCTTTTGGAGGTTCTTCTATTGAGTCGACTTAGCTAGTGAGGATGCCTCACATGGCTACAAACATCAACACTCCCTCTTAGCAAGGGAGGCATCATCATGTTGGAACATATCTGGATATCATATGAGCATCACAACTATATCGAACATCTCGTCATCATAAGTAAGGACTCTTCTGGTCAAGTTCTTCTGACCAGAACAACTGTTCCCAACTGAACCTTATTCCTCACTGGAACCACGTCACCTTTCCAAAGATGATATCTGATCTGCTTGATTAGCTTGGTCATTCTAGACCACAGAGGATTACATCCTTATGCACTTTATCAGTCTCAACTAAAGGGAGGCCACAATTCCCAGCAAGACACTTCTTCCAAGCACTTTATCAATCCCAGATCGAAAGGAGGCTAAATCCCTAGGAAGACACCTCTTCCAAGCACTTTATCGGACTCAAACCGAGAAAGGCTGCAATCCCAGGTAGACTCTTCTTCCAAGCACTTTATCGACTTCAACTCGAAAGGAGGCTTCAATCACCAAGAAGACTCTTCTTCCAAATGCTTTATCGATCTCAAAATTGAATGGAGGTTGTATTCCCCAGGAAGACTCTTCTTCTAAGCACTTTATCGATCTCAAATCGAAAGGCGGTTGCACTTCCCAGGAAGACTCTTCTTCCAATTTACTAGTCATTACAACTGGAAGGCGGTGATGACTACAGCTAGTCCACCCCTCTAGGCCCACAATTTTAGTCCATGTTTGGACAAGGAGGCTGCAGTCCCCCTAGAACTTTCCCAATTACTCCAACAGGTTGCTCCACTCCCTAGCTCCACATTGGAGCCCCCCATACCAAGGGGTCATTCCACACTGGGAACCACTCCATAAAGGAGTCCTCTCCACATTGGAGAACGTTCCCACCGAAACCATCGAGGAGTACGATCAACTCAACTCAGTCCATCGAGGAGTAGAATCAACTCAACTCATGTGATCAACTCGACTCAATCCATCAAGGAGTAAGATCACAAACCATCGAGGAGTACGATCAACTCGACTCAGTCCATCGAGGAGTACGATCAACTCAACTCACTCTCCACACAAGAGAATGTTCCTGTTATCACATATATAGTAGTTGGGCTACCATATTCTATTTTCAGATTCCAGTACACTTTTTTCAGCCAATTCCCTTACATATGAGATGTTGAGATGAGCATCTATGATGGATCACTATTTGATGATGGACTATAGTACTTTCCATGCCATGACTGAGTCTCAGGACACTCAAATTTGAGGACTGATGAAGCCATCTAGCCATTTACAGAGCAATCAGTATTGCCTAGAGTTGCAGCAGCAGTTTCTCAATGCATAGATGTTGGTTCAGATTGGTTATCTACATGTATATGACTCAGCAGATATTATCTTGTGTTATGGTTATTATTGCTTTTATACTCATTCTTGTGACATGTCTTAGCATTTACTGTCATGATCTGGCGATCATATAAATATGTGGACCTGGTTGTATTGATATTACATATGTATGTCCCTACTTAGACCTAGAAGTTCTTGGCCCATACTCATTGGTTTTCCCTTCCTTCGAGAGAATAGAGGTGATCATTCCCACCATACTTTGGCTTGCTAGTGTTGGTCTCATTTTTCACTATCTCCACCCATCCATTACCTTCCAGTTATGTTTTTATCTCGACCTACTGCTTGACTTGTGGCATGGAGGACCTATCCCCACTATAGCCTCTTTGTTGGATAAGCTTCCCTGTTTATTTGTGTCTCGACTCTGAGTTGCCTAGGTTGTGTTGGCTAAACCTGAAACAAATAGCGCTACCATCAATACAATGTATATGGACATGAAATGAATATCTTGTGAAAAGCCCATTCATGAAAAGAAGTGTTTCTGAACATTCATGGATGCAAGGCAAGCCAAATGAAATTGGCTTTGAAGTGTAAATGTGAAATGTGAAATGTAAAACCCATGTAACAAGTGTTTTTAGACACGCATGGAGTATGAAGCCTTAATAAATAAAAAATCCGTGTAACAAATGCATGGATCAAGGCTATGGAAACTCGAACGCCCAAAAAGCAATGGTTCTTAAAAATTATATCTAAAGATTGCTGGCCTCACTCGTATTTGATTTGGATTGTGAGCATTTGTCAAGGTGAATAAGCACCTTTGAACGTAACTTACCCATTTGTAAGACACTGCCATCCACCGTGTTATTGCTTGTCCGGCATACACTAGAGTGAGTATCCCCTTTCCATATCCAAAGTGTCACAGTGTCAAGTTGGTAGTCATCCTTTATCCTAGCCTTTTGATTTTTAAGCCTTCATTCTTCACCAGCAAATTGATTACAACTATGAAGTGAGTATGGTCTTGAAAGTCTGGTCTGAGTCATAATTAATAATTAACAAAACTCTGTATATTTGGTTGGTAGATCGCCAGTGAAATGATTGCCACTTGTTATAATTGTTACTTGAATGATTTGGAGAGCATGTCTTAACCTCTAAACACTTGCAGCAAATTGATGTTAGCCTGGGTCATATTATTGATTATTTGATCATTTACAGATTATTATTATCTGTATGGGCATATTAGATATTGTACATGATCATGCAGAGATTTGTAGAGTGTATGAGTATACACCTTAGATGGATTTGGGCTCCCTGAGTCCAATGAGACAATTTGTTTTCAGTTTCGGGCAGTTACAGGGATTATTTGACTCATTATACCATTCTGGTGCAGTTTTGCCATGTTAAATGGCCTATCATAGCAAAAGGATGATTTGATTGGTTCACCTAGGGCATTGTATGAGGAGGGGTGGTCCAGCCACTTGTTTTTACCATTATACCCCCCTCCCAGAGAGCCTTGTGGACTCAGTTGGACAACGCAGGCACTCCAAGTGGCAGTTTGGGCAGGTTCCTAGTTCCCAAGGCAATCTAAAAATGGTAAAAATGGCTACTGAAAAATTCAATTTGGGCTACTGAGGCAAGGAAATGGCATGGGATAAGTTTTGATGATGAGTGTGATGTCTTCCACCCCTTCTCCAGCAGTTTCAGCATTCAGAAGGACCTATACCCATCTCTCCGACATGTTTTATGATTTTCTGGAGCTTTTGGAGGCTCACGATTTTCCCAGAGAGGCACTATTTTGCACTTAGAGTTATATTTTATTTATATTGTGCCATGGGGGCACACTAGGGGTGTTAGTCACTACCCCCTAGACCCACCATGAGCGAAATGTTTATTTTGTCATATTGAGTGGGATCCCCTCTCCTAGGGCGATTTTGTCCATTAATGTGTTATATTATTATATTGATCCATGTACTTTATGTTGAGCTCATCTCAACCGTTGATTAGAACATTTTGATCTTTTAATCTTAGCCATTTATTCAAAAGGTGGTTAGGATTTTGGTATCTCTCCATCCTATTTAAAGGAGAGAGCTTCTCATTGTAAAGGGGTCTTTTGGCTCTTGGAATCTTGATAATAGAAAAACTCTCTTGTGGAAATTCTTGGGTCTCCTTTGCATCTGGTGTTCTTCGATGGTGATTGGAAAGTCTATTGCATCCTAGCATTTGAGTATTTGTGGTGAGATCTATATTTTCGTGGAAACTTTGTCTTTGTCTACAGGAGGGCGACTTCACTTGGGCATTTTTGCAAGGCTTCCTCAACTCGCTTGTTTGGCATCGCTTATATCAAGGGGTTATCATTAATATCATTGTGATCTATGGTTTCATCTTGTTACTTCTTTTGTAGCATTTATCCATTTCTCTTGATGCATCAAATATGTTATTGTTGACGTTTGTTGTGCAGGAGGGAGGGCGCATTGGCTTCCTTGGGCAAATCGATTTGCATAGAATACTCATCCAAATCTTCTCAAATTGATCGGGAACGCATAGATCATTATCATCAAGGCATCTACAAGGTTATCCAAGTAAGATCCACAGGTTAGTTCTTCTTTTCTTGGTTCCAATCCATTGACATCTTTATTTTACTGTCAAAACCCTCACTTAAAATAAACAAAAAATTCTATGGATCAAACCGCTTGATCAATTGGCAAACCATTTATAGGTATTATAGATCGGATCAAACCCTAAGTGGGTTCTCCTACGCGTCATGCTTGGGTGACTCCACTGGACCCAAATTCCAAGGCATTGATCCCTCAACCCTAGCACACCCCTCATTTGGCCAATTTTTCCTGTGATTTGATCCTATCTCCGAGGCTTGGGTACTTTGATATTGGCATACCTTTCATCAAGTCTATCCATTGGTACTAGATAGCCCCAATTGTGTTCTTAACCTCACAGCATTGGACACGATTCCCAAGGAAGTGGATATTTTCATCATTTGCCGGTACCTTGATCCTGGATCTAGTAGTAAAACTCACAAGTCACTTGTATTTCAACCTTGGATCAATTTCACACTTCATGAGCTTATTGATCCAAGCCATAACTCATCTTGTGATTTCATCCATAGATCTAGGGTTTACTTCACCTTACACCTTACGTACTTCATCTTCCATTGATTTGATCTGGTGTCTTGGTTTGACTCTTCTGTCGGGAGTAGGTCTGGGTCTCCCCCATTGTTGTTTTGGGCTAAGATAACATCAAGTGAAGATTGCCTCGATTGGCGTGACAACCATCCATTTGGGAGTCGAGGCTATCTTGGTTCACCTCTTTAGTTGCCCATTCCCTCTACCGTCCATCTTGGATCCATCTCATAGGGGCAACTACAAGTCTGGTGATAACAGTTCCCACTGAAACCATATTTCATACGGATACACTCCTCAAAGGAGTCACCTCCACACTAGAGATTTGTTCCCACCGAAACCATCCCTCACAGGGATACACTCCTCAAAGGAGTCAAGCACATTATCTTTCCTACAAGTCAAGTTCAACCAATTAGTTAGCAACGTTGGATTATCATGAAATTCAATCAAATGAACATTTCAATGAAAATGATAATCCAAATACAAATACTTATCTTTTATTGTTTTGTGGGCTCCCTCTTAATCTCTACCTCCTTGCAGGGATCACTAGAGTCCTTAGATCTTCATCTTCTTTCTTGTTGGAAGGCCATTGAAGAAACAACAACTTGGATCTTCATACATCACCAATAACAATCTCCTCATCTAGAGATAATGCAATCATTGGTGCACATAGAGTGTACTAGAGGAAGTACTCCTTTCGATGATCTTCTATAGTTTCCTTAGGATCGTCATTTCTTGACCTCTTTTGTAAAGTATCTTCATTGGCATTAGCAGATGAGGCATGGTGTTTACCTTTTCTTTTCTTCCTGTATTCTGCAGCAAAGTGACCTAGCTTGCCACAATTGAAACATTTAAGCTTTGATTTATCTTTTTTTATCTTTGGATTTTGGACTGACTTGATGCCTTCCTTGCCCATGTTCCACTTTCCTCTCCTCTTTCCAATTATGGCTGCAAGAACTAGTTATTTTTCCTTTTCCTTGGAGGTAAAGGCAAGCTCCCTTGTTTCCTCTTGAATACATTCTGACCAAAACTGATCAAAACTAGGTAACTAGCCACGACCACATATCCCTTTCGCAAATGGCTTCCATTCTTAAGGAAATCCATCCATAGATGTCAACACAAGATATCTGTCAGGGACACTTTCATCAACAGTTGTTGGTTGATCTTTGATATGAGCTATCTTCAAGAAATAAGAAGAAACTGAATCATCCTTTGTGAACTTCACTTGACGAAGTTGATCTTTTAGGGCCGAAATTCTGCTAGGATTCTCATTCTCATATAGTTTCTTCAAGGCATCATACATCTTCTTAGCAGTGTTTTGGCTTGCAATAAGAGGTACAAGATGATCTTTTACTGAGTCTATCAAAATCCTCATGGTTGTGGATTCATTCTTCTTAAATCTTGATTTTTCTCAGCCTCCCTTTGGCTCTAAAATATCTCTGAGCATATGATCCTTGAGATCATGTTCATTTAGGAGCATGAGCATCCTATTCTTCCAAGATTGGAAGTTTGAAACTCCCTCCAATCTATCTTCTACTCTGAGTCCAACAACCATCTTGACTGGAGATTGAAAACTAAGATCTGAAATTTCCTACCAAAAAATTCAAACTTCACCAAAAAAAAGCTAAGATTTCAGATCTGCAATTTCCCAACCTTAAATTTTCGGTCCCTGATTTTTTGCGCCCTGATTTTCAGCCCTTGATTTTCGAACCCTAAATTTTCGGTCCATGATTTTTGGATCTACTTTTTCGGACTATGTAATGGCCTCTTTCATAACAGCTCCATTACCATGTTGAGTTTTAAGATAGCAATATAATTTTCATCTCTTTCAACTTTAATTGCAATATATACAAGTAAGGATCACTGAAAGATAACCATGCACAGAAACATACAAAGAGACACAAAGATTTACCCTGGGAAACCACAAGGGAGAAAACCCAGCAACCTTTTCTTATTCAAAGATTTCAGTTCAAGATACAATATATATCCAAATACAAGAGAGTCATATAGACAAGCTCTAGACAAACCCTAGAGCCAAAGAAGTAAACTCTCCAACAATAGTGAACCCAAAAATAGTCTTCTACAACCCAAGAACAGTCTTCACTTGTCCTCCTAGAAAAGTGCCCACCACTTGAGAGAAAGAGAGAGATGAACTTGTTGTAATAATGAAGTGTGAAAGCACTTTATTTATATTCTTCTTTTCACTAGAAGTTTCCGTAATTAGGTCGGCTTGACTTTTATTTATTTATTTATTTATCTTTTATTTTATCTTTTAAGCCAACTTGTCTTTTTATCTTCTATAGTTATTTTACCCATTTCATTGAGGTAATTGTGCTCTTCATTTCTTTTCACTTTCTCTAGGACATCTTGAGAATATATTCCGATGCTACATAAACAACAACACCAATCTTCTTTCTTCTCATAGAAGAACACATAATATCCGTGATCACAAAAATTGTGTTGCATACCTCCAACTAGAAGGGGCTTCCAATTTTTATTCAGCAAAATTTCCAATGCCCTCTGGGATGGCCATAGTCCTATGAACTGTCCAACCAATCCTTATTCAGTAAGAGCAAGAGCCTTGTGTTTGGAGACAAAGACTGAGAGCTTAGCATCCAGGACAGAGGCAAGCTTGACAAATTTCAATGGGGGGGGTAAAAGCTGAGGAAAAGAACCTTGATGAGGCCGCAAGAACACAAAACACCTCATCATCTTGCAGGGAATTCCCCCCTGGATCAGGTTCCGGAGGAAGATCCATGGATCAAAACTTCCTTAGGCCTTTGGGTTTGCAGAGCATGTTGAGTAGTTGAAACTTGAAATGATATGTGCTTAATTAACAATGACAGTAATTTGTCACAATATCAGATTTTTTTGTGTATAGCTAATAACCAATCTTTTTCAGAGGTTGCTCAGTTAAAATACAAAGACCTCTCTTCCACATATTTGTTGTTTTATGATAGGATAGATCCATCTTAGCCCTAAGTGCCCAGAAGGGGTCAAAAACTCAAGGTACATTTATAGATCCTATTTTGATGCTGAAGGTGCCCAAGAGATCCAGGGTTATGACTGGGGGTTTTTGCTTGAACTTATAATAGATCTATACTAGTGTTTATAATTATTGTTTAACTACAGTGCATAAAAGAAATAAGAGGTCAGCTTGTTTTAATTTTTATTTAGTGTTAAATACATATATGAAGGCACATCTTCCCCACCTGGGCTGTAGAGCACCTCATTTTTTCTCTGCAATTGGCACCTCATCATTTGCCAGTATGATGAAGTCAAATCCAACTTTATGGCCTCATTTGGTTTCTAACAATGTATTATTCTGTTTGCCTGTTTCTGAAATCGTCCAAACTTGAATTCAACCTTCACTTAAATAAATATAAATTAAATGCATTGCAGGCAAGTTGTGGACTTGCCTATTTCTGTGAATTAATTGCTTGTTTCCAGAGCACATCATAAATGTGTTAGATTTTGATAGCTTGACAGGTACTTCTACGTTGGGGGTGTCTAGCAACGTAGAAGGGGCCAAGATAGTCTCTCTAGACAGCTTGTAATAGTCTTCCGTAATTCTTTATAGTCAATGGTATTGGAGAGACCATGGTATTGTGTGTTCTGTGGTACTAGGTGTCCCATGGTCAATACCATGGTATAGACACAAGTGATGTTATAAAAGAGTATATTAAGAGTTGTAAGCTATCATAGTCAGGAGTGTGTTATATCTCTTGAGTGGTCATTGTCAGTGTGAATAACATCATTTGATAGTAAGTGATCACTGAGTGATCAGATCTGAGAGAGGGAGTCTTTCAGAGGCTTAGAGTGAGGGATTCACTCAAGCCAGGATTTGTTGATAATGTTGAGGGTTTGGGAATACTTACAGCAAGGGAGGATCCGGGGTTGACTGAGATCCAGTGTTCATATCCAGAAGCCTAGTGTTGTAAATGTTGTTTTAGCAAATCTGCAATAAAGACAAACTGTTTGTTGGTTTTCCCCGAAGGACTTGGGTTTCCAGGGTAAATCCCTAAGTTACCAGGATACGGATACGGATTCACTAGAATTTTTAAAACCCAGGATCTGGATACGGCGGGAAAACGGCAAGTACAAACAAATACAAAAATATTTTTATAATAAATAGAAAAATAGAATGAAGAAACAAAACTATTTAGGAAACACAAGAGTAGAACTATAAATTATTGCCAAAAAAGAGAGTTCATGTACCAAAACTGATAATTTGATAAGTTGTGATATTGTTAATTTTAAAAACCATTTCAGCATGAACTTGAAGCAGATCATGATAGTGTTTTTGTGAGCCACATCCACATGTCCCTATCAGCAGGGAATAAAGTGGTTTTCTTGAACACTATGGCAAGACTCCAAAACAGTGTAGGTGAAGTGAGCAACAACATAGTACATAAAGATAGATAAGCCCTTGACAGCAGACCTTGACCATAAAGAAATATCAAATAAAAACGTTGAAAGCAAACCTTGATATTGATATATCAGAGTTCAAGAGCATATCTTGACATAAGGATAGATCAGACCTTGAGCAGAAATGGGGTTTACGCTTTTAGCCATTAGGTGTTTAGGTTTTTTCTAAGTTTTTCATTAAAAAATAATTTTTTGGAGGGATCTAAGGGTCATGGAAGCACTTGAAGTTGCAAGATCCATTTGGAAATTTCAGGTATTGTTTGATTTTTCACAAGATCCTTTTGAAATTTTCAGGTTTTTTTTATTTTTCTCAAGATCCTTTTGAAAATTTCAGGTTCTTTTTATTTTTCTCAGGATCCGTTTCATGGGACCAGGATACATTTCCTTCTGCAGGGGATCCATTTCCATGGCAGATCCAAGGCGGATCCGATCCAGATACGTATCAGATCTGTGGATCCGCGGATCCTAGACACTGGTGTGGTGGATCCGGTTATTGTGTGGATGCTATTTGTTTCTACTGTGCATTTATATGGTTGTTTTGACAGTGTATTTTCAGTTTTAATGTTCAGTTCTGCAATATAGTTATTTGCTAAGTTGTAACTGAAGAAAACATTAAAGAAGCCGTAAATCAAGGGTTTAAACATAAAATTTCATAAAATGAAATCATCTGATGAGTAGTCTAGAATTAACTTTTCAAATAACATGAGCTGTGGATTCTGATGAGCAGTCTAGAATTAAGTTTTGAAATAATTATTAATGAGCTGTTGACAAGTCAATGAGTAGCCTAAAATTAATTTTTGAAATAACATAACTTGTGGACAAGTCGATGAGTAGTTTAGAAGTAATTTTTGAAATGATTTCAGTTGGATGTGCTCTAGCTGCAAAATTTTAATTCGCAGAATAGAGGTCACACAGTGAAAGGTACCCACATAGGACTTTCTATGACATTACCCATCACAAGATCAAGGTACAATGTCGGCAGATAGAACTGGTCTTACAACATGAAAGCAGTAAAATCCACGTAATTGCAGGAAAGGCTGATCTGCTGTAAAACAGAAAAATATACACAAAATGGCAGGGACTATAGTGTCCTCTGATCTTCCATGCCTTTAATACATTTATTGCCTTTCATACAAAATTTTATTGTCTTATATATTCTAAGTTCTTTCCTTTTTCAATTTAACATAACCACGGCATATGGAAACAGGTGTGGAGATCAGCCCCAGAGTAAGGAAATAAACATCATAATTTCAAAAGGCATGAAAAAATTGCTAACAATCCAGGGTCATAAAGTTAAAGAAAGATTTTAGCTTTTGATGCTTTCAAATTTTATTTGTGCATTACTGTCTTCCTTCTAAGAACTATAAATATTGATCCTGATTCTTATTTCAGCATTATTTTGTTTGGCTCATATCTGTCTAACCTTTGCCTTTCCCAAACTTGCACTTCCTTTGTTTCCCTTTTCCTCTCACACCTTGTAACAAACCCTTATCTTCCCCTCGTCAGAATGGAGCAAAAGCAAAACTTGGAACATGTAGTTAATGATTTCATTTTCTAGAATTAACTTTTCAAATAACATGAGCCGTGGATTCTAGAATTAACTTTTCAAATAACATGAGCCGTGGATTCTGATGAGCTGTGGTATTGATGTCTACTATTATGTATGGTAGCCTTCCCCTATTCTGTAAAAGTGATTTCATTTCCATAAATGTTTGCATTAAACAGAAACAGGCAGGAGGACATATACATTTCTTTAAGAGTACAACTTGGCATAAGGGATAGCAGTAATTACTTGATTCATATTTTTCCATGTTAGCAGGATAAAAAATACAAAAACTAACAATATAAACCAAAGTACTATATACATAAAATATAACCCATGGTTTTTGGATTAGATCCATCTCATATTCCTCTAGTATCGACATCAATCCAGATTCCAGATTATACAAGTTCAAGAACTTATTTTTTTATCATTCATATTTCAAATCCTTCAATATTATCAGGATAAGCAAATACAAGACAAGGTCCATAGATTAACAAAAATAAGGCCCATGATCGAATTTTATCCATCTCCAATAGGCTAAACATCCAGTACCCACATCAATATTTTTTGGGATTATACATGTCTGAAGTTTAAATGCTTTTGTTTTCTTAATCTTATCTTTCATACATTTTAGCCTTTAATTTTGGGAGAATGTTTCCATGTCTATCATTGAACTTGCGTTTGACTTGTGGTTAGCCAAGTAAAACAAATATTTCTAGAAATAATAAGTAAATAACCTCTTTTCCTTCTGAACCTTGATTCCTTTCCCAATTATTTTACTTGCTTTGAAATAAAATTTGGAGAATCGATTCAAAAACTCAGCAGCAGGCTCAAGAAGCTTACCAGTCAAAAATAACAAAAAACTGTCGCAGACCTCTGCAGGGGCACAGTTTTTGCTCTCAAGTTTAACCAGCATCTCCTTGGCCTTGTTTCGCAATTTTTTCCCTGTAAAATCCTCACTTCCTTGAAAAATTCTCCTGACGCAATCAAGCTCTTTTGCAAGAGTCTCAACACTCCAGTCTTTGGCACATGTTTTAAATACCTCCTTCACAAACCCAAACATCTCAGAAGAATGACCGCATGCAATGCAGTGGAACTGCATCTCCGTGGTCCCCAGTGCTCCTTTAATGCTAGGGCCAGGCTTGATATATGACATTCGAATCCCACAATCCGTATGACACCAATGTAAACAGAAGTCACAGCCAACCCAGCTACATGTATTGGAGGCACAATCAAACTTTGAACAATTAAGACACATGCAGGCATAGCAAAACCCACTTCTTTGAGAACAAATTTTACATTCACAGTCGTCCACTGGCAACTGACTGTTACATGCCAAGTTTCTGCACTTGATATCTAAGAAGATGTCAGCTAGATCAGAGGTTTGGAGATCATTTCGATGTAAAAATGTCTGAATTCCTGTTTTTAAGGCAACTAAGATCTCCAACTGCTTTCTGTGAGACTTTATTAGTGTCTCTGAAGTTAAATCACTCCTGCTTTGAAGAACATTTTGAAAATTAGAAAGTTGATCTCTATTTTCAGTATTTCCAATCAGATCCCATAAGTACTCCCTCACATCCTCGAGAATGTCGTCTGGCAATTCTTGAAATTTTTGGGCCATTGTAGTAATTGGTTCCGATATAATCTCAAAGAGAATCCTCTCAGCCATCATAAGGTCTCTTGGCATGGATTGTTCTCCATCTCTTCCATGCTTATCCCTTTGAAACAAAATAGCTCTATCTGCCTTTGGTTTTGACATGTTCTTGTCATCTTGCTTATGCTGTACTGATCTTGTCTCCCGTGAGCTCACACTCTGTGATGGTGAAGACCATGCCTCTTGTCTAGTTCGCTCTGGTAACTCTCTTGGAAAACTAAACTGCCTTTCACTGCCATTACTTTTCCCCTGGCTTTCATCCAAACTCCTTGTCCGTGGTGCGAGTGTTGTTGGATAACTAAACTGAGAATGAGTATTTCCAGCACCTCTTTCATTGCCAAAGGGATTCCTATCTAGGTTATTTCCACCAAAAGTACCCTGAGAAGACTGATTCCCTTGCATGTTTCCATTCTGCAGAACTCTCTGGTACAAAGAAATGTCCCTTCCTGGTTTGCACCTCTCTTGTGCTGATCCACTGTTACCATGCGATGACTGATCATTTGCTTGAGAAACAGGGTGACTACCAACAGAGTATTCATAATTCTCCATGGAGTTCTGATTGAAGGAGCAACTGGGATTGTGGACAAAAGTCTGCGACTCGGAAAATTCAAGAGATGTGGTAAACCCATGTGAGCTTGTTCTAGTATGGTTTGTGTGACCCAACGACTGGACACTTCTCGCCCGGCCAGAAGAAGCCGGAAGCATGTTTGGGTTCTGTGATGCCAAGGTCAATGAAACATCTGGTAAACCCAGAGAAAGCTGAAGAGGCCCAGTTTTAAGCTTCTTCTGTCTCTGTTTTCCTCCATAGAGATCCACCTCTTCAATTTCTTCCCTAGGGAGATATCTGCTGCTCGGACCCCGTTCCATTCTAAAAGACATTTCTTCTTCTCCATGATTTCCCTTCAACTGTAAAAAATCTCTTTCATGCAACCTTCCACTGTAGTCCGTGGGCTCAGTTTCATTTGACAGAGAAAGTGCCAATTGCTTACCTTTATCTTTCGCATTCACCTCTTTGGTGGAAATCGGTTTCTCCCACAACATACTTGCTCCAGCTTCAGCCGCTGGCTCTGCCATAGACGGAGCTATGACAGGTGGCTTTGACCCGTAACACATGTAACTCAAGGTCAGCTCTTGGAACCCATGACCCCCCATTTCCTTGGGAGCTTCTGCATCATCTCCTTCTTCCATCTTCGCTACGGATTCAAGATCTATTTCCTTCTTCTTGCCCATTCTCAAATCTGAATCAAGCTGATTCCTCAAGCCCCTGAGATTGCCTTCTGTATCATTTCTTCCATTTCCCATTCTCAAATCTGAATCAGGCTGATTCCTCAAGCCCCTGGGATTCCCTTCTGTATCATTTATTCCATTGCCCATTCTCATGCACTTCCCTTCAACCGCACCATTATTAATCTGCATACTCCCCTCCTGAAGATCACCATTCTCCATTTCATTATGTCGCTGCAAATCACCATGACCTAATTCCATTTCCTTCATCTTCCTGAAATCCTCGGGACCTAATCCCATCTTCTCTTCAAAACTATTTTTCCTTCTGCACTCAAATTCTGTACTCTTTCCATTAACAAAATCATCATCAACCCCAGTTTTCTTTTCACCGTTTCGACCCGATGCAGCCTCGTTCCCATCCATCCTATCTACATTTTCTTCACTCCCTCGACGATCCTCCCCATGGTGAGCCTTTCCATCAGAATTCCACTTCATCGATATCCCATCAACCTCTGCCTCTGGCTCAAGCTCTCCCTCTTCCATCTCACTACTCTTAGAATGACTACACGCCCTCCCTCTTCCCTCCACGTCCTCCAATCCATGAACAGCCCCAAATCCATTTCCAATCTGGTATTTTAAACCCCTTTCAGACTTCAATCCCCTGAACCCATCTCTACCTCTATCAATAAACTGCAATTTTTCACAAGACTCACCTGAAATTTTCTCGCTTTCTCTCACGTGGGCACCTCTGAATCCTTCTCCTCTATCAAACCCATCACGCAATCCCCTCCTCTCTGTCCCTTCCTCGTCTTCCCGGCCACCCCCACAGTCTACAGCCTCGTTTCGACCCATTTCACAGGGACTTCGCTCATCCCTGTTTCTCACCCACCCATCTCGGGATCTCTTGAATAACAGATGCTCGTATGATTTTGTCATCGAGTCGTCTCGATCCGGGGCCGATTCCCTGGGCAAGCTTGACCTGCTACTGTTACTGGTGCTGGCGCTGTCGCCCTTCAAAGACCTCATTTTGAAGGCCTGTTTCGATAAATGTGTAGGGAATCAGATGGCCCAAATATGTATATTCGCAGGAGAGTGCTTATATTCAACCGCTGGGAGACCAGAGGAGCCAGCGGTATTGCAAGCTTAAATGTGATCCAAGTTAATGTGAAACGAGGGAAGGAAAAGTCCATGAAATGATATTCTGTCCAGTCAACGCCGTGCCTTAAACACATGGAACTTTGAAAAACCAAAAACACGGATAGAAATTATGTTCTGATGAGTCATGGGATTGCCATCACTCCAAAATGGGGATTGTCACTGGATTTGAATTTTGCATGTTGTATTTACAACTGGTTTTGTTTTGCCACGACATGGGAGTTGTTGTATAGTGAAAATACTAATTTAACGGCTACAAGTAGTTAGACTCGGTCAATCCAAACACTTCCCTGCACACTCGAATGCTATTTATGGAAGAGCATTATGGATTTTGATATTTTGTCTTTTTATTTAAAAATTTTAAAGTTTTTCAATAAATTGAAAGTATATATATATATATAGACTCGGTCAATCCAAACACTTCCCTGCACACTCGAATGCTATTTATGGAAGAGCATTATGGATTTTGATATTTTGTTTTTTTATTTAAAAATTTTAAAGTTTTTCAATTAAATTGAAAGTATTGAAATGTTTATATATATATATAGTGATGGCAAATGTTAGCCTCAAGAGTTAGCTCAATCGGTTGAGTACTCGTAGTTAGGCCTCCCAGCATGTGAGGTCGTGGGATCCATTCTCATCGACTCTATTGGGGTTAGGCACGCAGCTGCCGTGGGTGTGAGGCCCCTTCGGGTGGGTCCACCAGAAATTATTTCGTGGATGTAGCCCGTCGGTCAAGCCGGCACGTGAACCACATTGAAAGAAAAAAGAAAAAAAATTAGTGATGGCAAATGTTGGAATCATTTTGGATCTCGATGGAAATCAAGCAGTGTAATATGAATATGGGCTTGGAAATGCAACAAACAACTAAGTAGAATCGGTATCTTTTTATCAAGGCCTCTTGCGTGCTCGATTACTTAGTATCTATTTCCTTATTGTTATATGGGACTTCTCCATAATAATAAAGTTGGCTGGAAGTCAATTATCACTTAAGGATACCATATTGGGCCATTGGATGACAAGAATAGCAAGAGAGGCAAGTCAAATTACAATGGATTATATCAATCACCCACATCCCCTGCATTATACAAGCTCTTAATTAACAAGTGGTGTCACGATTACACCAAGCACATGGAAAAGTACCACTATTATAGATCGACGAATGATGAAATCCACTCGAACAAGCCTCACATACTCAACCTTAACTCATCCTCAGGTTAAAAAATGGCCCTCATCAATTCCCACAAGCATTATTGGATGACCCTCTAGCTCACAACAAACAAGATTTCAATAAGTAATCAAGAAGACCCTCTGGTTATTTTTTTGAATTCAATCTGGCCCTTACAGGCTCTCCACTTAATCCTCCTGCGTCTCCTTGGAACATCGATCTACGGTATTCTAATTGTGAAACTGATTGCAATTTCCCAACTTCCTCACATGGGAATTGAGTGGATGGTGGAAGCCATCTCTGGTTCTATGAGGAATTCCAAGAATTATCTCCAACCATAAGTTATAGTGGAGTAGACCCGGGACAAGCTGTGAGCTTTGCTTTCGAGCTCTAGGTGGACTCCCGTTTTAACTCCTTGTCCTCTGTTGAGGCTCTCTATGGTATTGATTTAGTTTGGGGGTGCTCGCTCCAACAACGAGCGTTATGGATTGTCCAATTTGCAAAACCAATATTTATAAGGAAATCTCATAGATTAAGAAAACCTTAAGGTGACATGAAGAGCAAATAGACAACAACAGTTATATAATGTTCTTAGTCAACACCATAATTCAAAGCATGGAGAACCAAAACTATGTAAAGAGGGAAACCAATGAATAAGTAATAGGTAATGTCATTAATCAGTTCCAAGGTCTGGAAGTAGAGATGACACGGTTTCGAAATCGTATGAACAATATGAACAAAGGCTCACTTTCAGTAGCCTCTAACCACAATGATTCAGTGGATGGAGGTCTAGGACACCATCGAGAGGAAGCTCCAGTCCACCAGGCACAAGACAACATGGAAATTGATACCTCACTTAGTAAGGTAGAAGCAAACAATTAAATAGGCATGCCCATGAATAATTTTTACCATGTTTTGTAAAAGCTTTTTGTTATTAGGAGTTTTTGTCGGATATACACTCCCTGTAGTAGGAATTTCGAATTCACTTATGTGAAGGATGACTGTAATACAAAGCATTGTTGAAAGTGACATTTCCATTGATTAAATGATGATTTTGATCATTTCAGTAGTTTCATAACATCGCATTTAGTTGCAAAGCTTAGCAAATTACAGTTTTCAAGCTGGATTATGGTTGAGTCTAGGAAAAATATGCCAGAATTATGATATCATGCTAATTTGATAAATAAATTTTGACATGTTTTGTCATATATTCAAATTTTACTTATCAATTAGCAAATATATATATATGTGTGTGTGTATGCGCTAATTTGATGAATAAATTTTGATAGGTTTTGTCATTTTTATATATAACTATAGAAATTTATGAATTTCAAAATAAATTATTTTGAAGTCTAACAAAAGGTTAAATAAAAATAACTATAAAAAAAGAAAAAAAATAGTATGATATATTTAGTAATTTTATCATTTTAATACAACCAACCTTTTTTTTATTAAAAATTTGATAACAACTTAATAAGAGAGATATAAACAAAGTTTCACCATAACCTACAAATATATATAAAAGCTAAACAACTTTTTTTTTATTAAAATTTTGATAACAACCTAATAACAAAGATATGAGCAAAGTTTCATTGTAACTTACAAATATATATAAAAGCTAAACAATGCTATAATATTTTTTTGTTTTTTTTATAAATTATTTAAAATGTAATTAAAATTATGTATCAATAAAAAAACCTAAACTTTTAATATCATTGAATTCAAAAAAACAAGAGTAAACAACTTTATTAATAAATCAACTAAACATAAACTTAAATAAAATGTTGTTACATATTATAATATAATGTAGGTCTGGTTGCAGAGGGGGTTATGGAATGCTTCTAAGCATTTGTTTTTATTGACTCTTCATATGATGGGATATGTGATCCTTTGTGCCTGCTAGTTCATACAGTTTTTGTTGCCAAAATTTTTGGGGCATTTGCTCAGTCTGATCATGACAGTATCTTTTGTTTCCTAATCTGGGACGTCAACTTGTTTTATTATGTTTTGATTTTGGTGTTGGGTTGTTTTTATGTGAAACCATGATGTTTATGCATTGGTACACTTTACAATTTTTCAAAGACTCTTTGGAGGTTGTAACTGTGTCGTTGATCTTTTTGACACGACCTTATAATATATATGGTTGTTTTTTTCTTTGAAAAAAAAAAGACAATGGACAATAGAGGAATATCACACTCGTTTCGTTTGCCTTGAAATCATTATATCTTTATCTATGGCATATTTGATTATAAATAAATATTTATATAATTAATTTGAAGAAAAAGTAAACAACATCATCATAGTATGTTTACAAAGTTGTTTGCTGGCATATTAAATTTGATCAAAGTTGTTTTAACTTGTATTTTTGTTTACTGGTTTCTCTTATTTTAGTGTTTAAATCTATTTTGAAGATATTGAGAAGTATTATTTTTAGTTTTCTCAGATTGGGTAGAGTTGGGATGGGAACATTTCATATGGTAAGTTGGGAGAAGCTTTCTAGTCCAAAACAGTGGGGTAAATAGGATATTAAAAATGTATTTTGGTTTAACAAAACTATATGTTTGAAGAGATTTTGGTGACGTATCTTTGGTTATGGTTTTTGGACAGAGGTCTTACATAACAAATATTTAAAGGGAACCTTCTAAGGTGGATTAAAAAGTCATGTAAGATGCAGAGGAACTCTTTAGTTTTTTGGCGTAGTTTTACAAAAAAATATTCTTAGCTGGGAAGTGGCTGGGAAATGGCCTCACTTGACAGGTTGGTAATGGTTCAAACATTCTAGTTGGTATTGATCCTATTCTTGGAATGGAAGGAAATTATGTTGTTTCATAGTTTATTAGAGATTATCTAGCTAAACTAAATTTCATTACTTTGAATCAAATCAAACGTCCCCATTGGCTGCATGGTAGTAATTCATACCGGCTTACGGCAAATGATCTTGGACTTGGAAGTAGATGGGTGGTGGAATGTACAACTTATATTTCTAATCTCAATGCTTGTGGATTCAGACTTGCAGACAAAAAGAATAATTTAATCTGGCATTGGAATAATGCTTCTGGTATTGTTACAGCTAAATCTGCATATTATTTGATAGCTCAAGAAAATACTTATATGCCTCTAAAGTGGTGGTACAAAAAGATTTGGAAATGGAACCTTCCTCTAAAATTCCGATGTTTTTTTTTTATGGTTTGCTTTGGAAATTTGTCTTAAGACTTGGGACAATTGCATGGCTAGTGGTTGGATTGGTCCTGGCATATGCTCTCTTTGTAAGCAAAATTTGGAAACTTTGGATCATCTGTTTGTTTTTTGTCCTCTTACAATAAAAATTTGGAAAAACATGTGTGAGCTGCTGAAGATTGTTCAGACTTGGGGTAATTTTTCTCTTGATCATAGTTTTTTATAATTGGTATACCAATTGCTTAAGATATAAAACCTTGCCTACTTTTATTTTGTGGGGGATTTGGTCAACTAGAAATATTTACCTAATTGACAACAGGTCTCTGATCATAGATGATCTTTGTGTCAGAATTCTCAGTGTAATTAAGGACTATCAGACAGTTGAAAAAATCAAAACCAAGAGCAGATTGATGGATGACATTCCTCCATCTAAGATGGTTGTTGGTTTCTTTGATGGTGTTGAACACGAAGGGTTGTGTGCTGTGGGTATTCATCTGGTGTTGAATGAAGATCAATCATCCAGGATGAAATTAAATTGTGGTTGTGGTTCTAATCCAAAGGTTGAATTACTAGCCTTATGGTTTCTATGCAAAGTGGCCCTTACTTTTGGTCTTTATGAAATTAAGGTTTTTGGAGATTCTCAGGTTATAGTCAATTGGGATAAAGGTGTTGGTAATCTACAAGTCATTAACTTAACAAATTGGTGTTGGCAAACGAGAATATTATTGTCAAGTTTCTACAATCTAGACATCAATCATATTTATAGGGAAAAAAATGTTGTTGTTGGTCAACTTTCAAAGGAGGCCTTGCTTACAGAAGAAGGAGTTTTGCTAGTGGAAGAATACATTGAAGACTTGTTGGAATTTTGTGGTTCTTGGAACATCTTTTGTTACTAATTATTGTCAGTTTTGTTTGCTAGTGGTTGTTGGTTACAACTTTTATGTATTAGTATTTTTTTGTCTTGTTTGTGTGCAGACTTGATTGGGTATTGTTTATACCCCTTGTGATAGTTTTTTGGTATGTGTCTCCTAGTACTGCTACTGTTGATTAGTATGGGATCCATAATTTGGTTATAGTTGTTATTTTGTGATGTACTTCTTTATTCCTAATGAATAACATAATTACATTTTTTTCTCCTAAAAAAAGTATGTTTATCAAAATTATTATCTAATAACAAGACCAAGGAGGTGGCAATGTCCCCGCACTGATTAATAGCTATTACTATAAGAAATAAGTTATAAAAATATGATACTTTTGCCACAAAAATGTAATAGGAAAAAAAATAGCTTGTGACAAAACTACTTAGCCAACGAACCCCAAGTTTCTTGCAATAGATAAGATAATGAAACTTAAAATTTTATCATAATGTGTTAAACCATATTCTTGTTAAACCATACAATTTGCACTTAACCTATCCCAATTAAACTTTTATTTTGAGATATTTATATTGAATTGAAATCAAATTAATTTCATATTGTGTGTTAGTGTTTTAAATATTTAATGTGGTTGATATGATATTTACAATAATAATTTAATTTTTAAACTATGATCTAACTAAATATTAAATTATCATAACTAAAATATGATTTGGTGTATGATTTTTTTGTGATTTACATAATCATCATCAAACTCTACAAAAAAATTATAAAAATAAACTTAATAATTAAAACTATTTATTAAAATTGAATTATTCATTAATAATAATAAAAATTAAAATTATTAAAATTGATTAATTATTGAAAATTATTAATAATTAAAAATTAAAAAAGTATTAATAATTAATATTTAAAATTTATTAATAATCAATATTTAAAAATAATTTATTAATAGTTAAAAATATTTATTAATATTGAATTTGCCTAAAATGGGACAAAGACTAATTGGAAAATGGGAATTCATTTTGTCTCCTCTGCTTCCCACTCCAAGTGACTTGTGAGTACCGCGATTCTTTTGGCAAACCACATAATGTTTTCAACAATCCCAATACAATTAAAGGATCATAATGTTTAAGTCTCAAGACTATATACTCCCATTCCCTTAATTGGGCTTCTCTTAATTTCTTTTGGAATTACCTTAAATGGGTTTCACTTATTTCTTTTGGAATTGATATGTTTTGAAAAGTGTCTATTTGTTCAACATACACTCTATGTCAGTTGAATTATGAAAGTTCATGGTTTAGCAAATTAATATGCAATAGTTTTCACCAATTCAATTCCCAATGAATGTTGTTGAAATCATCTTATTTAAGGGTTCTTAGAGTTACATGTAAAAGAATTACAAACCATTAATTTCAAATATGTAAACCTCTACAAATAAACTTAGATCAAAGAACTTTGAACTCAAATATAATAAAAACTAACAAAATTATTTGTAGAGTGTTTTCCACCACCACATCACTGCTCTGTCCATCCCCATACCACTCAGAACGATACATCCAACCTTTGGGGTATATTTACCATTTGGAGCAGAATCCCAAATTAAAACATCCTCCATATCACGCTGAATAATGTGGTCTCTTATGAGTGACCCGATATATCTCTCCAAATCCCTAGTGACAGGTGCATCAAACCCAAGATCCCCGGCCCGAATCCAAGATTGTGTCCATCTGACCAGTTGTTCAGGGGCCGCAAGCTGATGCAGATAGAAAATACCAGCATTTCGCAACTCAAGTATAGTGTTTTCCAGGAGTATATGTTGTTGTAAACACCCAGCCCAAGGGTCCACCCCAACCTTGAGTTTCCTTCCATTTCCGACACTCCAAGCCAACCCAACACATATAACATCAAAGGATTTTACCACAGCTTTCCAGAAGATGGAACCCCCAGCATGAGTTTTATCGGGCCGTCTAATCCAATCCTCCAGCGAGTTTGGACCGATATATTTCTGAATCATCACATATGTCCACAGGTTATCCATCTGTAAAATTCTCCAGCTTCCTTTTACCGCCAGGAATTTTGCAAAAATAAATATATTTTTGAGGCCCCAACCCCCCAATCCTTTTGGAACTGCTATCTTTTCCCACCTGACCCAAGGAGTCACATGAGCTTCCTGTTTCCCACTCCACAGAAATCAAAAGCAAATTCTGCGGGCCTTTTCAAGTATACCTTTAGGGATCCAGGCCAATGACATCCAGTACACTGGAATGGCCTCCAAAACAGATTTGACCAACACAAGTCTACCAGCCCTTGACAACCAACAATGACTCCACAATTTGAGTTGCTTCTCCAGTTTCTCCAATAGCCAGACCCAATCCCACTTCCGATAGTCATTAGGTTTAATAAAGAAGCCCAAGTAATGTAAGCCCTCCTCGAGCCTTGCAAGATTAAACAGGAAAAGAGCAAGAAGGACCTATTCTTCTTCCCTGGATAATAGAAATGAAATTACCGTGGATTTACCAACATTTATGTCCATGCCAGTTACTTTTGAAAAAAGTTTTAGAATACCATCTAGAGTGTTAAAATCCCTGACAGATCCCAAACAAAAGACCAATATATCATCCACAAACAACAAATGTGAGATATGGAGGTTCTGAGAAAGTTGTAACCCAGTGAAAGTGCCCAACCGAATCACCTCCTTAATCACCCAACTAAGGCCCTCAGCCACCAACAGGAAGAGTAGAGGTGACAGTGGACAACCCTGCCTCAACTCGTGTTCCACATGGAAGAAAGGTGAAGCAGCCCCGTTGATCAGGACCGAAAATGAAACAATAGTGATACAACTTATAACCCATATGATAAAAGCAATATCAAAACCCAGGTGTGTTAACAGCAAACGAATATAAATCTAACTTACCTTGTCGAATGCCTTAGCCAGGTCAATTTTGAATATAGCTCCTTTGATATTATTGACCTTCATGCTATGTAGGCCCTCCCGAGCCACCCAATAGCTTCATGAATCAATCTGCCCTCCAAAAAACCAAATTGTTCATTCGAAGTATGTTCAGAAAGAACCCGCTTAAACCTGCTAGCGATCACTTTCGTAACCACCTTATAGATGCAGTTACAGAGTGAGATTGGTCTGAAGTCATTCAACGACAAAGGATTGTCCACCTTTGGAATAAGCGCTATTAAAGTTGAGTTCAAGCAAGTAGGAATCCATCTAGTGGTTTTGGTATCTTCTACCACCTGTAAGAGATTCTAACCCAACAGATCATAAAGCTCCAGAAAAAATTCAATCGTCCATCCATCCGACCCAGGAATTTTATCCTTCTGAAAACTCTGTAGCACACATTTTAGTTCCTCCTCCGACACCTCCTCCATCAGGGAGTGATTCTCATCAGGCCTCACAAAACTCGGAAACATCTGTGTAGTTCGGATGACTTCAGCAAGAGTAGCATGAGCAGGAGCCTTGAACAGATTCTTGAAGTGTTCCACCCCCAGAGAAGCCATACTGTCGAAGGTGTCATATACAATACCTTGTTCATCTTCAAGTCTCCAGACAGTGTTGGCCGCCTTCCTGCCTTTAGCATAAGCATGAACAAAGTTTGTGTTGTCATCCCCACATTCAAGCCAGGTTGCCCTGCTCTTTAGTCTCCAAGTTTCTTCCCTCTCCAAAAGGAGCGAAGTCCTTCGGCCCTCCAACCTTTTCAGGGCATCAAAATCCACTTGATCAAGGAGTCCACCACCCGCTTGATCATAAATCGCTGCAAGTTTAGCTTCAACCTGAAGCAATTCTCTGACATCCCTTTTTCGTTTTTCAAATGCCCAAGGCTTTATCACTTCTTTCAGGTTCCTGAGGTTTGTTGCAAATTGAAATGCAGCCGTGAGCTCATTCCCAGGTCTAAAGTGGGCCCAGCCATTGGTAATCAGATCGATAAAGCTTTCATCTTTGAGCCAAATTTTGTTGAACTTAAGAGGACAAGGTGGTTTGGGTGGTCCATCTTTGATCTCCAAAAATATGGGAAAATGGTTCGAGAGTCCCCCAGTCCCAACCCATTGTTGAATGAGTTGACGATTGTCCACAATCCTCTCAGATATAAGAAACCTGTCCAGCCTCTTCGCCACCCTCCCTTCCCTACACCTATTGTTTTTCCAGGTAGGATTTAGCACCACAGGCTCCACATCCAGCCAATTTCTATCCACCAAATGCCTAGTAAAGTAATCAGAAAGTATATCGGGTCTAGCATGAAGCCCCCAAACCTCGACCTGACCTAGAAAGAAATTGTGATCCCCACCAATAATCAAATCCCCCCCCCCTAAATAGGGAATGATTGAAAATAGAATCCCAGAAAGGAATTATGTTCAGATATGGGCCATATATATTGATAACATCAAAAGTGTTTGCCAGGTCCAGTGCTTTAATAGAAATGCCCAAGACCGATTCCATGCCCCAAACATTAAAAACCTTAACACATCTATTGTTCCAACCAATAGCCAAACCACCTGAACGACCTCTAACATCCAGAGTTTCAAAACACCAGCCACCAAACCAACTCTCTAGCTTTGCTTTAACCTCTAAACCTACACCCAACATTTCCTGTAGTAACATAATCTCAGGTTGGTCTATTTCAACCACCCGCCGCAATGCTGATCTTTTTTGGGGACCAGCAAGACCTCGACAGTTAAAAGAAAGGACCTTCATCTCTTGCCCTTCTTGAGGGCATTCACTACTCTAAGTGCCCTATCTATCGAAATCTGCTTCCCTTCCAGAACGTCCTTCTTGGCTCGGGACTGAATCTTCGCAAAGTGTGAAATTCTGCCCCTCCCCCTAGCAGAAGTCGCAGGGTTTCTCCCCAATCCTCCAGAACCACCTTTAGTGCAAGAGCGCAGGAAATAACCGGAGTCAGAGGATTCTGTAGGAGAGTGGACTGAATCATGCAGAACCGGTTCCAAAACCGACCCAATGGGTGGTTCTTCAACAACAGCAGCAGAGATGGGAGACCATATCTCAATAGAATTGAGGGAAAGTTTCTTTAATCCCTCCACCCAGTCAATACCAGAAACATTCAATTGTTTATTAAATAAATGAAATGACGAGGGAAGAGTAAAAGAGGGAGTACCCAAAGCATCGACCAGAAAAGTTTCTCCAACCATTCTCTCTCGAGCAGCAACCAGCAGCCCCCCGAAGGTACCGCTTCTGCCCCACTACCTTCCACAGAAGCAATATCAAGACCCACCGGTGAAAGAGGCGGTGATGAAGGCGTTGATAGTTCCCCCTCTCCACCAGACAAAGAGTTGTTGTCCTCCTTATGTCGACCTACCTTGACATGAGCCGACAGAGGACAATCAACAATCAATCGTCGGGTGTCCATACTCGTGACATCTGCAGCAACGAAAAGGGACATTCTCATAGTCCAAGGTTTGTAAATGCATATATTCCCTCCAGGAAATCCTCATAGCCCCCGGAAGCCCATTTTTGATGTTGATACTGACAAGAATACAAGCCATCCTCTTCAGACTGGTGACATTGAAGGAGTAATCTGCATCCAGAAAAGTACCCAGCAGATTATCGATATGCATGAAGTGTTCCATGGTCTAGAATGGGAGCGGCATACTCAGAAGTCTAACCCAAGTCGGAACAACATCGACCCTTTCGCGGTTAGCATCGAACAAAGGATGCCATTTCTTCAGTAGGACCGGAGCCTGTTCAAAGGACCGGTTCCGATTAAGGACCCAAAGCAGATGTTCTTCAATCTTAAAGTTGAACGCAAACCAATCCCGCGCCAACCCTTCTACAACAGGAACAGCCCCTGGCTCACCCATCCAACAATCTTCCACCCATTTATTGACAGCCCTGACAGACATCGTTTTTCCCATGAATCGCCCAACCATAATGAATTTTTCCAAGGTTTCCATCAAATCCCAACTAATATCTTCACCCATAGTGTAGTTTATAATAGGCGTCATCTTCGGCCATTTGCGTTGACGCCTACCCTTACCTCGCGTGTCGAAACTGTGTTTAATACCACCTTCGTTCGAGGGTTCTTTGTGAACCAGACTTGGGCAACCTCTCTGCTCCCGTGCATCGATGGCCATGCCGATAAAGCCCCCTTGAGGTTCCTCCCCTTCACAGACCGCCAAACCCCCTCCAGGACCAGAGCCATCGCGCCACAGACCATCAATCGACCCCGGAAAGCCATTCACAGGGCAGCCACCCGGATCCACGTCCTACACAATAGGAAAATGCCCCGGCGAGAGGAGAAAAGGTCCCTCCGGGAACTCAACAGCATCAGGCGAGGAAAGAAGAAATCCCGAGGGCGAGAACCCGTCCCCCACAATCGGCGAGGGGTTTGTAACCCCCATAAGCTCCGGCCAACAGTGCCCAGAGGCCTCCACCTCAGCAACCGGACCACAAGACGGGGAAACCCGAAAACTACCCTCCTCCAGCGAGTCAACCGAATAATCCACCAGGTCCTCATCCGTCATCTTCACGACAGGTCGGACGACACAGTAAAAAGTAAAACAAAAAAACACAAAGATAAAATTTACCTCCCCATGTGATACTGATAGTGGGAGCCTCGGGAACCTCGAACCCCACCAGATGTCCTCCGGTCCAACCCAAGTCAGGAACAGTTAACGTTTGTCAGTCTATCAAATGCTGCAAGCCAGATCGATGGCTTGTGGCAAGATCTGGTGGGCACAAACCTAGACTGAGCGCCCGCATGAAACCCTCGCTCCCTCGCTCACCATGGAAACCCTCGCCCCATCCTCTTTCCAAACATGCCTTATGATATACATGCTCTTAAGTGAACCTCGTCTTCCTTTGTATGATATTATGTGTAGCCTCAACTTTGTCGGTTAACAAAATTCATAAAGAACTGAGTGTGTGAAGGTGTGGAATGGTGGATGTCTGCAAACTGTATTTAAAGCTTCTTTCATGATTTGGTTGCCTTTAATTAATTTCCTGCAATCTAGCATGACATCATCACATCGTCGAGAAATCAACAACAATCCCCAAAACAAACGTCACCTGCAATGAGCCACATTTTATAAATATATATATTTTAAATTATTTTAATAAATAAATGATTTTACAAAGATTAACTATGAAAAGACATAAAATTTGCATTGTACTTTTGAAATAATCTATTACCTAAATACTATATATCCCGTACAAAGACATAATAATTAGTAAAAAAAATATTGAAAATTAAATATAATCTAACCTTTAATAAAGAAAAAGATAAAAGATAAAAATTAAATTAACAACTAAATGGCACATGTGAAAAAGACCATAAAAAGTTCTATGTAAGTTGATTTGCTTCGAGATAAAGTGTTTGAAAGATGGTTTACTCAATTTAGTCAACAAATAGGTGGATGTTGGTACTGGAATTTTACATTCTGACAATATATCACTATTGAAATGAACAATTAATCTTGTTGGCCAAACATATTGACCAAAAAAGAAAGTTCCATTTTATATAAAAATATATACCTCTTTGCTTTTACTTCCTTGTCTATAGGGTACACTCACCGCGTTATGTTCGTATAAAAAGTCAAGCTTTTAATTATTTTTATTAAAATATTTTTAATTAGTGGGTTAAGTGTATATGAATTACAAATAAAAGAACATAAAGTCAATATAGGGATCTCATTCGATGTTCGATTAAATTATTTTATAGGTGAAAATGTGTAACGATTGTTATTATTATATATATTTTTAATATGACAGAATATGTAATTAGTTGAGATTAATGGGATAAGATTTAAGTTCAAATTTGATTGGTTATTAATATAAATTTTAGGTTAGTGTTAATCATGTGTAACTTGGTATTTAGTAATAAATTTATTATTTAGTAAAGTATTATTTAGTAATGGTTGAGATATTAGAGAATACATTAAAGATAGCGATCCCATTTAAAAATAAAGAAACTTATTCTTCTAGCTTTATCAATATAAAAGAAATATGTTCTTATAAATTCGAACTTAAATAAAAATAAAAAATACAAAACTTACTTCGAACTACTCAAACTAATAACCTTCACCATATCCTTATAAAAATATCCTCGACATAGCCCCAAGGGTTAGCTCAATTGGTAAGACGTGCGCACACTCTCTCGGTACGGGGAGAGGTCACAGGTTCGAGCCTTGAGTCCTTCGGGGTTAGGTCATCTGTGAGGATGGCCGGCGGTTTACCACCTCTACCATCCACTAATATGGGGAAGTATTGCTGGGTTTTCCATGGAGATTTCCTCTGGAAAAAAAAAATATTCTCGACATATCCTTATAAAACTATTACCCATTAAATATTATAAAGATGTTTCAAATGATATGGTTTCAACATAATTATTTTAAATGAGGAGAAGTGAAGGTAGCATAAGTAAGTTGGAACTTTGAAATAATGTGGTTCCAACATGCCTATCTTGAGTCACTTCAAAGTGACAAGGAAACTTTTTGTCTCGTGCTTCACTTTTCTCCTTCCTTCTTAAGAGGCTACAAAATGTTTGTATGAGATTATATGGAGTGGTTGGTTGGTTCATGTATAGTACTTGGTGTAATAGATTCAAAGTCTTCGTAGTCATAATTTTATTTTAAATTATAATTGGTTATGGTAAAGAACAACTTGTCCTTTTTATTATTAATGTTTATGTTTTGCCAATGTTCAAAGGGTGTGGACTAAATGATAGGAAATGATGACTTTTGGAATCCATTAAAGTTTTATTTTCATTCAAATTATATTGGTATTGTTTTTTTAAGATGTGGTGTTCAAAACCAGGTTTTGTAGAGCATTTTTCATATATATATTTAAGATCTTTTAATTTTTTTTTTTATACGGAAAGACAACCTTATATTATAAGTAAAATTGTATCAAAGAAACAACGGTTATATAAGCAAAAAGAGTTTTCCGCATGTATCAACATGGCATCAAAATGATCATACGAACTTCAACAATAATCCCCAACACCACCAAAAGCTTAAATACAAGTTGACTATAATAAACACTAATACAAGTCACTCAAAGATGATGTCCAACAGGCAAAAAAGCCACAACAAGACACAATAAACACCAGTCACCTTCCAATCAATAAGTCCAACAAAAAGTCAAAGACTGGAGTCCTAAAATAAAACAGTGTTGAGTACTAGCAGACACTTAAAAAACATTTTAGAACTCCTTCTTGAGTCACATAGTCACTGACATATTCTTTCCAAAATATCATGCCCAGGAGCAAACCAACAACTTGCTTCGACAAAGAATCCGCCTGAGTATTATACTCCCGGAAGACATGAAGAAGCTGAAGAGACATTCCATGGACCTGACGAGACCAGTGATGGAGAGTAAGGGACTGAAAAGACCATCGATGTAATGCCCAGTCGATAATCACTTTGGAGTCACCCATAACACATTGAAGAACAATCCCATGGTGCAAGGCAAAATGTAGGAGACCCCAAAGTGCCAATAACTCAGCTCGGTTATTGGTGCCCAAACCAACACCATTATGAAGATGATAACTTATGTTTCCCATCAATTTGATAAACATACTAGCACCACAAACACCATCAAAAGCCACCCCATCGAAAAAACCAACCACCTCAAACTCCGAATGGGAAGGAAAATTGAGAGCCCAAGACCTCCTACAGGAAGACAAACTCGCATCACAAGAACGATGGGAGAGAATCTTCAAAACGATACCATCCACATAAGGCACAGTCCCATGAAACAATAGTCGATTCCTGACTAACCAAATCTCCCACATGAATCTCACAGCCATCTCAATGGTAACCACTTAATGATCAAACACTTTTGACAGAAAATCCACACATCAAAAACAAAATTCCAAGACCACAAACAGTTCAGACCCACACAAATACTTAAATAATATATTTACCTAACATCAAAAGTAAAAGTCATTAAAATATCTCGTTAAAACAAGTTAGGGTTAAAAATTTGAAACATGTATAACATTTTTTACACATATATCTTTATGTTAATGCTAATCAAAATATTAGAATGTTAATTTTAATCAAAATATTGGAAAATTATGCCATAGGCCACTTTCTTTGCATCAGAGATGCAAGCTTCCCATATTTTCCAATCTGTATTTTCATATATTATTAATAAATGAAATTTTCTTTTCCCATATTTTCCAATCTGTATTTTCATATACTATTAATAAATGATTTTTTTTTTTTATATTGAAAAAACAAATATTCCCTTTATATTAAACTAAGTATTTGAGCTGCTTGAAATTCGTAACTCCACGAATCTTATTTACACAATTAAAAAATAACCTGTCATGTGGTGGTCTTCATACAAGTGACATAGGGCAATGATCTATACGTCAACATGGTATTATGTATTATTATATAATATAATATGTATTATTTATTTTTATAATATATTTTAAGTTATATAATAATAATAATAATATATTTTTGAGTATACTCTAAAACAAGATAGTAATTTGGTATTTGAGATCTTCTTGTTTGTGAGATAAGGGATCTTTTTTTGCTTAACAATTTAAGTGCTAAAGTTTATAAAAGTGTACACACTCTATACTTCCTCCAGATTTGAACTTAAAACTTCCTAAGAGAAAATACATATTCTTAACCGTTAAGCCCACTAATGATGTACTTGTTAGACCCACTCAAACTCAAGCTCTACTAATTTTCAATGGTTTCATATATCAAAATATATAAATAATTTTAAATAATATTTTCATATTTGTATCTATAATATTATATATAAATAAATAAAAACAAACAAACAATAATAATATATTTTTAAGATCACCGCAAAGCAAGACACCAATTTGGTGTATCAGACCTCCTTGTTGATGGGACAAGGGACCTCCTTCTGCTCAAAGATTTATCTGCTAAAGTCTATAGAAGTGAATATACTCTACCTCTCTGAATTTAAATCTATGGCTTCTTAGAAGAAAATACATATTCTTAACTGTTAAACCCACTAATAATGTACTTGTTATACCCACTCAAACTTACGCTATATTAATTTCAATGGTTTCATATATCAAAATATAGAAATATTTTAAATGATATTTTCATATTTTTATTTATAATATATATAAATATAAAAAAACAAACCAACAAACCAATAATAACACGTGTGAAATATATTAATTATGATTCTTCATATAATATTTTCTTTATTCTTATCAATGTATGAAGACTCTTTAGAAAAAGGAGAATAGCAGGCATGAATCAAATTCTCTTGGGACCCAATCCATGTGGATACATTGAAAAAGGAAAAGCAAACATTGATGATAATGGTTACAGAGTTGTTAAATCAAGTAGTTGATTGGATTATATTGGAGAAAGTAAAAGTAAACATAAAATAATCAAATTTAATGGAAAATTTGTGAAAATGATTGCAAAGGTGTTAAAGTCAAATCACTAGTTAGACCTAAATCAAAATTAAATAATAAAAAAATCAATCAAGTTTAATTAATAAAATTATAATTTATTTATTTAAAAAATATTACTATTGAGATTTTTGGGCACTTTCCTACATTAGTAAAGTATCGAGTACAAACTCATCAACACTAGTTAGAGGTGTCTCGCTAGACATGAACATTGAAACATTCGACAAAAGTCGTCAATCCGAGAAATTCTTCAAGACCTTTTACATGAAACTTAAAACATTCAACATAGTAATAAATATGAATCATTAATCTTAAATATTAAATTTAAATATTTATTAAAAGAAATTAATATTTTGTAATATATTAATTTATATATGAATAGTTATCTTAAATATTAAATATAGATATTTATTAAAAAAATTAATAATATATTAATTTATAGATTGAAAAAAATAGAATTTTATAAATTTTATTTCAAAATTATAAATAGATATTATATCTATTTAAGAATGTTTATTATCGTTGTCAATTGTTCATTGGTTTTGTGATTACGTTTTTCGGATTTTCCAATGTCTATCTGTATTTGAGTCTTGGGGTCGACACTATCTAACTATGATGAGTCAAAAGGTTAGGAATGTTAGGATTGTAACAAATATTTTGAAATTCCATGTCTATAATGTGGGTGTACATGACATTCTATGCACTACAAGGAAAATGCCATGTAGCAGAGGTTATAGCGAATGCTCCTCTCAAAAGATCTCAAATATTCGTTTATAGTGGAGATCACTAGTGGAGGCGCACAACCAAAGGTTGAAGCAGATGTTTTTTTATTATGTGTGTTTCTAACCTAAACGCCCTGGTGTGTCTCCAACCAAAACGCAATGGGGCCACAAAAAAAATAATGTCGCACGACGAAAAAAATATGATTTAAAAAAAAATTATGTGCAACAAATGGGAATTTTTTAAAACCATAGTGGTGCATTTTAGTAAACATACTGCATCGGTGTCTCTACAACCCAAACACATCGGGACCTCCAAAAAAAAGTGTCACACCCCGAATAAAAAAACACCAATTAAAAAAATTATGCGAAAGACGTAGAAATTTTGTAAAATCATAGTGTATATGTTTTGGTAAAATGAACACCTCGGTGTGTGTCTCACCAAAACGCACCGAGGCTGCCAAAAAAATAATGTCGCGCGACGAAAAAACCATGAATTTAAATTTTTTTTAATGCAAAACAATCAGGAATGTTTTAAAACCATAGCGGTGCGTTTTGGTAAACATATCGCGCTGGTGCGTCTACATCCAAAACACACCTGGATCTCCTAAAAACAATGTTGCGCCCTGAAAAAAACACCAATTGAAAAAAATTATGTGTAAGGAAATTTTGTACAGTCGTATCGGTGCATTTTGTTAAACCTAATGTACCAGGGTGTCTCAAACACAAAAGCACTGGAACCACCAAAAGTAATGTCGCTGCCCGAAAAATAACATCAATTAATTTTTTTTTATGCAAAACGTGGGTCGTTCATTATTAATAAATGCCCCGGTATGTGTGGAAAACCATTATGCACCGGTTCAGAATATTTGTTATAAAATAAAAATAAAAAAAATAAATTGTATTTAAAAACTTACATGCAGTGCAGTGTAAATACAATGCACCGGTGCATTCACCTATTGGGCACGTAGGAACATGGTTTTAAAAAAAAAATTACCGCATTGTCAAAATCGTTTTTACCCCTCTAGAGTGCGTCTGATCCATTTGCACCAGTGTCGTTCAAAACCCAGCTAGACGCCCTGCCACCGGTATTCATTCCATCCCATGTTAACACATTGCTCGCTTTTACTGGCTGCTAAATTGAGTTTGAAATTTTTTAAATGGTGGGAAAAATTCAAATTCTCCATACATAGCCAAGATCCCTCCTTGACATGTGATTCAACTAGTAAATTAATTCTTACTTGATAATTTAAATTTTTGATGGATTAATTTTTGCAATTAATCCATAATTTTCCATTTAAAAAAAAATTAAAAACTTGTGTGGTGCGTTTGAGCCATTTGACTCGCATCGGACGGTTGGTACACATTGTAATTTATTACAGGGCCCACCACCAGTGGGGCGAGCCGAACGACTTGAACGCACCACAATACCAGTGCGCTATTCTTTCGTAGAGAACAAGCATAACATACAATATATTTTAAAAATTATAAACTAATAATTGGTGCGTTCATTAAATATAACTGCACTCACATTACGATGTGCAGAGTTGTATTGAACGCACTAGTAAATTTTTTTAAGAAAATTGAAAACCTAACTTTTTGATGAACGTCGGCGCACTGGTGTCTGGTGCTATGACATCCGCTAGGAGCATTGTGGTGCTTTTACATCACGCCAGAAGACATTAAACGATGCATTTAGATGGTATAAATGTGCCACAATATTGGTGTGCTACTCTTTCGTAGTGCACGACCATAACATAAAATCTATTTTAAAAATGATAAACTAATCATCGGTGCGCTCATTACACATAAGCGCACCGATGTTATGGTGCGCTTACTTGTATCGAACACACCAGTAAATATTAAAAAGAAAATTGAAAAACCAACTTTTCGGCAGACTTCAACCCACCTGTGTTTGGTGCTATGACATCCGCTAGGAGCATTGTGGTGCTTTTACATAATGCAAGCGTACATTAAAGAGTGTGTTTACATGGTATAAACGCATTGGGGCTTCTAGTTCACATTCACACATAATCTTTCGGTGCTCTAACGTGTTATAGGCACATCGTAGAAACATTTATTATGGATTATAAAATGAAATAAGCAGCGGTGCTTGTAAAGAACATAAGCGCACCATTACAGTGCCGTTACATGTCAAATAAGAATTGATTCACACACATTTAAAATTTAATATAACATTAAAAATCATAATCCTATGGTGCTACTAGTGCAGGTCAGCGTACCAGAACTTGGTGCTCGAATCTGCCATAGGCGCACCGTTGAAATAATTTTGATAACGCAACGGTGCATGTGTACATTATAGCACATTGGCTTGATAATAAAATTATAAATTTAAAGAAATATATTAACAATCCATTAGGTTAGTATAGAGTACCATTTACGATGCAGTAATTATAGAAGCGCACTGCTCACAGTGCGTTATATTTATACATGTACACCGTTCACGGTGTGTTATATTTATATAAGCACACCGTCTAATTAATCTTTTTATTTTAATACATATAATTATCATATACTATTTTTATATTTATTTTGATGATAGTAGCTAATTAATGTTATATGTGAGTGTGGCGAGGCGAGGAAACAACATGAAGCTCAAGTTTACCAGTATAACTTACGGAGAGAGTGGGATGCTAGGGAGAGAGAGAGGGATTTATACCCTCGTCCCATTACTCCACATACACGATACCACTTGAGAGTTGTTAGCCTCCTCAAGTTCTATGAGGAGTCCACATCACTCAAGGGGAACATTATATTCCTCACCTAGTTGATTGCATGTTAGGATCATAATAGGCAGGCATTCCGAGTTGGTCCCAATCAGTGGTTCCAACCCACTAAGGAGGAGATATATTTTATCACATGGCTCTCTATGAGAGGTGAGGAATTTCCTCAATTCCCTGAGTTCCCAGTTGGAGCTATAACATCGACTCAACGATTATATATTTAGAGATATGTTGATCCCAACATCCTCGAGCCTTCTCAGTTTCAAGTCAGCGATGGGCAACTCTTCATTGTTGCTTTCAGTGGAGAGGATGTTAGGTGTCTCTTGTTTGTTGGAGGCAAGCATCGTGCATATCACTAGTGACGGGAAGTGCATTAGCTTCCCTATATTATATTATGTTGATTCTTTACTGCAGGTACCTATATGCGTTAGGTGGTTGCTAAATTTTTATGACTATTTTGTTATACTCTTAGTCAATGTCATGCGTGTATTAGCGAAAGGGGGAACTTACCTTTAGGTTCATAGTTGTTTTGTTTAATTTTTGATAGATTTTAGGCCACTTGGCCATATTTTGACTGACATCCTCTTAGGTTGTTGACAGATGTGCGTATGCGCATGTGGGGGCATAATATTCCCAAGAGGGGTTAGCTTGAATTTCCTGTGAGGATCACTATGGATGTGATCGAGATGCTAGGCAATGAGGACCCACCTAGATTAGACATGGTTCCATATCCATACGTCGGCTTGGATTGGAGAGGTTGTCCCAACATCTTATTCACTCAAGACAAGCCAACAAATGATAGAGGTAAACTTAGTGTTATATTTGAATTAATCTAGTTGCATTTTATTATTTTTATATTTAATGCAAAAGAAAAATATTTTTAAATTTTTATATTAAATTCATGTTTAATGAAATTGTGTAATTATTATTGTGTACTATATATTTTACAATGTTGGGACATTTTATGGCGATGTGCTGCCTTCAGGATGAGGAGGATATGGATTTGGATGCAACTCATCTCAAGGCACCCCATTTAGCTAGACCTGACCTTCAACGTAGGCCAGATGAGTGGTTTCGATATGACATCTCAGAAAGACTATCTATGATGTTGGAGGATCGAGGGGTTCATCCTGTACATAAGAGGAACATTATTAGGGACCCTCGGTGCACAGAGTTGTGGAGGATGCTTCCTCATGATATGAGGAACTTGGTGAAACATATTTTTGGTGCTTGTGATATTTTAAATGGTATCCATCATAGTAGTTGATCATTATATGAGGGAGGAGGTCCTTCTCCGTCTAGTCCATCTCCTTCTCCACCAAATGCTTCGACCAGTGGTGCAACCTACACATCCATTACACCTCATCCTCCTCCTCCTCCACCTTCAACGTCTCATCCACCTTGTCCTCCAACTCCTTCATCATCTAGTCTTCTATTCCTACTCGACCTTCCTCCCGATTCTACATCATCATCTCCTCTACTCTTGCTCGACTAACCCTTTGATTCTACTCATCATCCTGACCATCCACAAGTTCCTAATTCACTTGTCTCTATTTTATATATGGCCAGAGAGGGTTGTACACTTCGTCTTTATGGACCTATCCCTCCTTCTCTCATTTCTCTTTTTCTTTCTGGTATAGGTACTGATGCCTTTGTCTCTATTGGTGGAGATGATGATGCATCTAGATCTGGTTGGAGAGATACTAATGATGCCTCACCCAGCGGAGGTGGAGCATATATGTCATATCAGTTATTGCACTGGATATATATTATATTTGACATATTATTTCATGACTTTGATGTTATATATGTTCATACATATATACTGCGTTTTTCATGTTTATGTTGATGTTTATTTATATGTTGATGGTGATGTGTTTTATGTCTATTAGATGGTGAAAATGATTATCTTGGAACTTTAATTATGTTTACGTGTATTATTAGTTATGTGTGTTAGCTCATGTTTAAATCTATTAGATGTATATGTTACCTAAAAATGTGACAAAATGTTTATGGTGGTACATTCATGCTTATGTTTGGTTTTATGTTAATGATGGTATCATGGTGTTTATTTTTATGTTTGTTAGATGGCGACAATGATAATAATGGTAGGTTTGTGTTTATGTCGTGAAAATCATGATAATGCATGTACATTTTTGTTAAAACTTATGGTTATGTTTATATTAGTATGGTGATGTCTATGTTTATGATGTCATGATCATGTTGTTTATGTTTGTTAGGTGTTGAAAATGATGATGATCACATGCTTATGTGAAAGAACTTTGTACTATTCAAAATCATGTGGGTCTTCAAATCACTAAGTATTAATTTAGTCGACAAAAACATCACAATTTGCATTGTAAATTATGATATAAAACAAGTTGTTGTATGACTTAACAAGTTTTCAAATCATTAGACATTTGTAAAGAAAGTTATTGGGTTTTTAATTTTGGTCTATATTTTAGCATCATTTCAAACATTTTTCATATTAAATAATTTCAACCTAAATTTTGTAGACAATTTGAAGTATGGTTTCATATATAGGTTGATATAGTGGTTATAAAATGAATATGAAAGTATGCTTGGTTGGTTGTCTCGTCATCATAAATGTGAAAATGTGGATTGGAGTAATGGTCATTGAAATGTTGAAAATTAATGTTTCATTAATTAATGTAATATAGGTTATTTTTATTTTTACATAATTTAATTGAATTAAATATTTTTTTAAAATTTTGTATTGATAATGGATGAAGTTGTGGCAATTCTATGATTTATGCTTGTTGTATAATTTGTCGTAGTATCATGTTTATAATTTTTTTTTAGTTTTTCATAGTATTATGTTTATGTAATATATNATTTGTAATAATATTATACTTATATAATAATATATTTATTTTGTTGCAACTATATGTTGAGCATTACAGAATAATATATAATGATTTTTAATAAGGAATTTAACTCTTCATGGTATACTATTGTGTATGATTTAATTATATATTCAAATGATAAAAAACAACGAATCTTGTTTACTTATAAGTCTAATTGCCAAACATCATAACAAAAAGTCAAGTATTACCATGTAATATTATTATAATATATGAATATGAGCATAACAAAAATGTAAATATGAACATCAATATGACCTATCAATGTATCATTCAACATTTTAATTTTTTTTTGACAATAACTCACTTTACAATGACAAATATCGAATCTCTAATAGGAAGAAAGACAAATACTTAATTAAAAGAACAACATTTTCTCTCAATTGTAAACCCAAAAGTTGCATTCTCAAAAACTATTATTTTTATTAATCATGATGATCTTCATTATATAATATAAAATTAGTCCACATTCAAGGAACACATTTTATAACCTTTGAAAATGAGGTTTAAAGCTAGCTAGTGTTCAAAGAATTGCAATTATTTCCAATATTGACAGTTATGTACTTTTCCATTGAATGGGATAAGAGAAGATGATAAAACAATGTTTGATCACTTTCCCAAGACCCATGCTAACCAAGGTCAAATGATGGAATAACCCATCAACAATGAAACTTGAAATACATATAGCTATGAATATGTATATTCCAAATATAAGATTTACGAAAAATATGCTGTTTGCTATTTTTAATTTATTATGTCATATAGATTTTAAAGGATATACATATTTATTAATTTTGCCATAAGTTTTTTCTGCCTTAATGATATACAAGTGTCTAAGTATCTAAAGATTAAATATACGTGTCGAAGTATAATATAATTATTAAATTGACCCTTTATTGAAATGAGAGTATATGAAATTGCAACAAACAATAAATGTGATTAACATCAATGATTTTGATCCAATTGTAATAATACAATAAATTAAATGATAAAACACACACTACAATTTTGAACTAAATAGAAAGCTACAAATATAAACTTTAACTATGGAGAATGACATACAATCATTCCATAAAATCACAAATTACTTCATATACATCAACCACATTTCACATCATATTGGTTGTTAACCAATGGAATTGTTTAAATATTGCGTCCAACAATCAACTTTCCATTTCCATTGTCATAACATGAAAAATAAACAATATAATTAGACAATCAAAGATAATAGTAACAAAATTATATCTCAATATGTAAATGATGAAATAAAACATGTACATATCACTATGTTGCCATCACCCTCATTATCTTCTTCGGTTGGCATACTAACACCGTTTTTTCTCACAAACCTGTTTAGATCTAGGGTCATGTCTTAATATGAAACACCAATATCTATCCAACACATCTGGGTAAAAGAACACTTGGTTGCAGTGTTTTGGGAAAACATAAGGCTCCTTACTTTCATCCCACATCTTTCTAAAGTTGATACATATCAACCCACTATCACGATCTTCCTTTACATTATTCCTATCGAATGTGTCCCACCACCTCCACCTAAAAATAACACATTGGAAAGATGAGAAGTCTACTTGAATGATCTCTTGTATCTTTTCGACATAACCCAACATCCCTCCTATCAGGTTTTGATTGTGGTGGCTAGCATAATTAGATTGGTCGAATTCAACTTCCACTCCACTGTCTTGTGTGACACGCCCATCTTCAGTATTCTCGGTGCAAAAATGATGTCCATAAGCCCCACATAGATGGGAGCGAACACACCTGTAATATTTTTTTTTAACAAATGATGGTGTCATACGTCTAATAGCCCAAGCATTAATATATTAAATATAGATGTTACAATTCAAAGTTGCATTATAAAGTTATAAATATACACAAATATTTTATTACCAAGTTGCTGCACCCGATCCCAATGTTTAGTGCATCCTCCTCTTTAGGCGGGTAACGACCGGATGCACCATATTTCTCTTTGACTTGGCTTGCAACCCAACTGTTGGGACAGATCATTGGCATATTTTATTTTAAATTATCTGGAAAAGGCATGCTTCTATCATGCAACAACTTGAATTATGTTTTGTCAATGTCCCATTTCCTCTTCTCTTCATACAATGTGACCCACGACTGTGTTGCCTTTGCATTGTAAAGAATGAATTTATTGATTGCATCAGTTTCTGAATTTTCTCTTGTATACATGGAAATTAAACCACAATCAATACATATGGAATGAAATATAGATTTTGAAGTTTGTTGTGAATAGTTACTATGTGGAAATGTGAAGATCGAAATATATAAGTGACTTACTCCTTATCATGCATGTTTTCCTTTCGTTTCTAGTAACTCCCCTTCCCTTTTGTCTACGTCATGTTCATCATCCCAAATAACTGTGGCTGGTGTGTGGTCGATTTGTTTGATGTACTCACTGTCATAATAGAATGATACATATACTGTGTACCCCTTTTCCATAGACTCCTCAGGTTTTTCCCTCTGTCAAACAAATCCCTTCAATTTTTTCATGTACCTCTCCAAGAAGAACATCTAGCAACATGAGACCACCTCGACTAATTCAAATTCATTGACTAAGTGAATTAGAAGATGAATATGCAAGTTCATGACACTCAATGACAATTCCTTCTCAAACATACAAACAATCTCTGATATCTCTTGACGCCACTGGGGAATGCTAGCAATGTAAATCTCCTTCGATGTGATCCACCATACACATGCAAATAGTCTAGATATGGCATGTCACATCTCATCAAGAAAGTCATGGTTCACACACCCATGCACAAAAAATGGATAATGGGACTACAAAGTAAACAAAAATAATTAATTGCATTTTAACTTGTGTGGTAAAAGATATAAATAAATAATAAAAACATTTTTTTGACATTATACGTACCCTTAGAAGGTTGAGAGGGTCATGTGATTTCAAACCTGACAACTTTTCGTCTGTAGTGATGCAACACCATAGAGAAGACCCATAAAAATGAGGCACTTTCATGCCCAATATAACTTCCTTTTCCAAATTAAGATATTTTTTCTTCAAAATCCATGGGAGATCGCCTTTTTAAAATGAAAAAGAGTGGCCATCCTCTCCTCTATTTTCTTGTCTTGGCCAATGCTTCTTTATAATACTTGAAGAAATACGATCTCTCATGGAATACAACTTGTCCTTCTTTTTGGATGATATGTGATTCCATAAAGAACTTGAAACATTTTTAAATATATGCATGGTATCTAGTAAGTGGGCAATCTTAAGATGCTCCCAATACGAGAGCTCATAAAATATTGATTTCCTTTTCATCCCTTTGGTAATTTTCTGCACATAGGTGTCGACGAATTCAGTATCATCAAACATAAGTTTCCCATTTGAATAAAAAATCTCTACAATTTCCTTCTCCTTCTCTCTATCATATGCTCTAAGCCAGTCAACCGGTGTCATTATTTCAGGCGTTTGGGTTCTCTCTGGTTTACCATTGAAAGCATATGTTGCTCTTTTATAAGGGTGATTTTTTGGGATGAATACACTAGATAATTCATACACTTGATTTAGTAGGTATTTGGACCACCTGGCCTTCATATAATGTCCACAACATTTACATCCATGATAACCTTTTGTTATAAGACTTGCGATGTTATGGTATACAAAGCACACGGTCATTGTTGAAGATCAATATAGTCACACTGAATTAAATATGCCAAAAAAATATTGCTTTAAATATAAACAAATCAAACAACATATTTACCTTAGCAAACTCCAAACCTCGGATAATCATGTGTGGTGTATGCACATATGCCATACAACATCAAACTCCTCTCTGATGGGATGGGTATCGATATGTCATATACCTGTAACCCTTCCCATAATTCCTTAAGCTCTTTGATCAATGGTTATAGGTAAACATCCATATTCTTCACTTGTCTTCTACTGGGAACTATAAGAGCCAACATAATACGTTGATTCTTTACGGACAACCATGGGGGGATAATGTTATTGATCACTACTACATGCCAAACAATATAGGTGCTCTCTGGTTGGGAATATGGTTTGACTCTATCAATGGATATGCTCAATCTGAGGTTGCATACTTCATCCTATAATTTATCGAGCCATGTATCCTCTATATGCTTTATGGTTATTGAATTTGTTGGGATTCACAATACTCCTTCCTTACTTCGGTGCAATGCATGCCATCCTTGCAACATAACTAATTCTTTGCAATGAAAGAGCCTTTGAATCCTTGTGATTATAGGCATGTGCCTCAATATCTTATGAGGAGGACCATGTGCTTTAGCCTTGTTATTCGATTATGTGTACCTATCATGCCCACATTTTGGACACATCTCTTTGTCTTCATATTCACCTTTGCATAGAATACAATCATCCAAAAGTACCTTATCTTTGACTAACCTGTAGTTAGTGGGAAATACAAATGTACAATGTCATTTAACGTTCATAAAATCAACCATTTTCAATAATCATTGTGTAACAAGATTCTTAAAAATATAATGTAGTTGATGATTAGTTACCTCAACATTGTTGAGAAACATGCGTATGAAATGCCATACTTTGCTTTCAAGTTCTATAGTAACATTATTCTCATCAACTGTGTAGACTTTGACCGACCAAGTTCAAAGAGAGGTGCAAAATTAGTGTAGGCATTCATAATTGGGGGGGATGGACATAGTGGAAATTGAATAGGTGGTTGATTCAACCATGCTTGGTATGCTTCCTCTCCAAGTTCTGCTCTTTTTTCAACCTTCTCTCTATTTGATATTGTACTGGGGTGCAACGGAAGATGGTAGGAAGGTCTCTCATCATCAAAATCTTGATTTAAAAAATATAAAACACTATATCGATGGTGTTAGTAAGCACAATATAATTGGTTTGATCTATTATTATACAAAACAATTGTTACAGAAGTGTGATAATCATTTCCAATAGAAAATTTTAAGCTGCAAACAATTTATAAAGCAACTGTTCAAATTGAGTGATAAATTAACATCAATTCCACATTAAATATATAAAATTAAAATTGAGCAACACATTTTCAAATTCAATCTTTAAATTAAATTAACAATTCATAAAACATAATTTCAAACTGAACAATACATTAACCTGGATCCCATTGTATATTGTCAAATACAATTAATCAATGTATTTTTGTCTTACGCCCCAAGGTAACATTTAAGGGTAGTCCTAATGCGAGACGTCTCTGATGAGCGGTTTGTGGTCTATGAAAGTTGTAGTTTATTAACAACTCGTCACTAGGAGACAAACTACTTATTACATGTACAACAAAAAATCTGGACACGTTCCTTCTCATAAAGAACTCCTAGTCATTCAAGTGTTCCTTAAATGAACAATTTGCAGAAAATAAAGAGCACCTAAAACTATTTATGAACCATGTAATGTTCTTATGAGTGCGTGGACGACCATCTATATATAAGAGGTTATTCCTATTAAAGTTTCCAGAAACATAACCATTGATGCACATACTATACATGGAAATGCTAAGAGTGTATTTGCTATACCTCAGAATGGCACTTCTCTAACCGTGTGATGATACTCAATGCATCATCACAAACAAGGACAAGTTGGATGGAAGAACCTTATCACTATAAGAGGTTTTAACCTAAATTACATGATCTTTACTCCAACATCAAATTTTTTTGGTTATGAGTTTTAGAGATATACACAACTTGCTTATTGACAACTCGCGTATCATACACGAGTTTCTTTAAGGAAACCCACGTACCATATACATGTTGCTCTCTTTACACTTGCTCATTCCATTAAAACTCGTTAAAAATAAAAACTGAACTAATCACAAGGTAGTTGGGGTCGATTTGGCAACCACCCCAACTCCCTCAACCACCTTAACCTCGTAACTCCTCCTCCCAATGGACAATAAAAAGAGGAGAGGAGTTAGAGGAAAAGCGGATGTTTTGGAGACAAGGTTATGCTGAAGGATTTATTTTGGAGAAGAGAAGCAAGAGGGATCAGATCCAGGTTTCAAGGAATCCACATCAGATAGAGGTATATGAATTTGTTCCAAGAACTTCATTAATAAAGAAATTCGTTTCCTTCCACAACTATGTTATGCATGTTTCAGTTATTGATGAGTAATGATCTTGATTGTTCTTTTGTTTTAAGTCTCAATCTTTATATATGTTCATATATATGATGTTATGATAGTTGGAGGTGCTTTGAGAAGGGTAGTTTCTTTGTTGCAGGTATCATAGTAGTAGAGTCATCGAGCATTTGGAAAGAAGACAAAGCTAGGATCAACCTTCGAAATAATGTATGCACCCTCTTAATCCTTGAACTTTGCTTTATTATATACTTACAGAACCTCATATGTTGGTCTATATAACCTTTAGTATGTTGGTGGCCTCAACCCCAACCATAGGATAAATTCCCTAACAACAAAACTGGCAACTCCACTGGGGAGTTACCTTTCTTTTGGGGTCTCTTTGTGTAGTTTTTCTTCCAGCTTGTCAGTTTTGGTCATGTTTGTGGCCCGCATAAGCAATATACAGTCAAATCCAATATAAGTTCTTAGGTTTTCTAAGTCTGTTTTTCTCTTTTTAAAAAAAATTTGGAACAATTCGCGGGTGCATGCTACTTGCAGTCACGTATTTCCTCAGAATACACAGGTTTTATACTGTACAGTCGCATACCATACACGGTTTTGTATTTCCCGTGACTTGATTTATGAAATCTAAGGTTTCTCCCTTCCAGATTGCTTCTGAATTTTTGAGATTTCAAAGACTTTTCTTGAAATTTTACTGGTTTGTTACTAGTTTTTGGTCCTTGTTTGGATGATTTGTAAGCCTCTTTGAGTTGGTTAAAATGAATCTTTGTAGAAGACTTGATTTAGGTCTCCCCTCTTGGTTTATTATTGGATAAAGTGTATGTAGAGTTTGGGTATTTCAACTCTTGTTGATGTCTGACTCCACTTGTTGTATTGTTGCTTAATGTTTGACTTGAACTCTTCTTTCCCAAGTTTGAGCAACTTTGTTGTAAAGACTTTGTAGTTTTGTACAAGTTGGTTATTGTCGAACTTCCTGCGTTCTTTGAAGTTTGTTTTTACAAGATTATAGGTATGAGTCTATTTTATACAAATTTTTATATCTGACTTACATTTTGTGCATAATTTCTCATTTCTCATTTCATTTTTTGAAAAGAAAATAAAAACAAATGCTAAATATGTGCATGCTAGTCTAGATGTATTAGGTAGATGCATGTGCATAGATTTTGTTTTTTCAAAAAGAAAAAGAAAAAGAGAATCTTTATTACGAAAGTCAAGTAGGCAGTTTTCATTAATTTTGAAAAGAAAAAGAAAAATAAGTGACAACATGAATTTCGAAATGCATTACATCATGTATATTTTGCTTTCCTGCTGAGTCAAAATTTCCATCAGTTTCATGACCATTTACCCTGAGTAAATAACAACCTCTAAAACGAACGATTATAATCTAAAATTAATTAGTAAAGTTTTATTTTTAGGGACGACACCTACTAGCTTAATCTAGGGTTTTGAATTAGGGTTCATCCTTAAACTATCCAAAACCATCAAATTTAGACATAGTGGCATTTCTCATAGGAAATCCAACCTTGCAAGGAAGTGAACCAGAAAGCTCCTCTTACATAGGAGTTAAGCACGAGGTCATGCAAGATTGGGTTGCAGAGATACCCCTCCAATACTCAGTTTAAAATATATCAGAACTTTTGTGCATTTGAGGATTCACTCAGTACCACTCAGAACTTTTGTGCATTTGAGGATTCACTCAGTACCACCCTTGGCCTTGTGTGGTGCCGATACTGTTTGAGTTTCGAGTTTTATTACCTTTCCCATGCATCTTAGTTGGACTGACGACTGTTTCATCGGACTTTCTTTGTAGGATTGGTAGCCTTAGTATCTTGACTACTAGGATTCTTACATAGGTGACGGTGGAAGGATATTTCCACTCTGCCTAGGACAGATGTGGGAGGAAACCACGTGCAACTATTTGGAAAAGCGGTTGGTGATTCAAACAATTTCCCCAGAGAAATTGTATCAAGACCCTGGGTAAATTTTCTTCAACCCTTCACTGGTTTGTTCTAGGCCCTCATCATCCCAGACTTTCCTTTGGAAGATATCTCTATCTTCTTGTTTGAATACTTAGGACTTTTCTAGTAGTGTGATGTTTGTATTGCTTGTGTTCTAGATTGGACTTTAGGTGTGTGATTAAAATATTTAGCAGTGGAGGATCAATCTATTCATTGGTTGAGGAGGTTATAAAACCTTCCACCACTTACAGTGGATCCCCCATCGCCACCTTGAAGGAGAATATTTATCACGAGTGGTTCCTTTGATTCAACTGGTATAAGTGAGAGTACAAGAGAACATGAACTTAGATATACTCAATGTGATATTATCACAGTAGAAGTTGAAGACTCTCAAGCTGAAGAGTTTGCGATAGATTTTAACGCACCCCTCACTAATTTAGAAGATTAAGTCCTTGTACAAATACTACCGTTCAATCAACCTGGGATGGGTGTCCCTCTAGGTTTTGTAATGACGAATACGGGAGAAGGAAGGATCAGGGGATATTTATACCCCTACTTTATCTATGTTAGTTGGTGGAGTATCTCCTCCACATGTGAGTACACCAATATCTAACACACATGCTACACCAAAAGTGTCATTAAATTTTACTTCTTCAACCTCGGTTTCAACGAGTACTAGAGTTTTTAGTCCTCTAGTATCCGTGAATGCTAATACTAGGTCATCTAATGTGGTGGTCAATGGTATACCTAGTGTACCTTTTACATCCTCTCCGTTATTTCAAAATTTTCAAAACAACCCTAGCGGTTCTTCTTTGTTTGTTCAAGGGTATCCTTGGTATGAAGGGAATATCCCTCCATCCTCTCTATTTGTAAGCCTTGTACCTACTTACTCAAGTGTATCTTCAGGAAGTCAAAATCCTTTTTCAGGATTCGGATTTCAAACTACAGGCTAAGTTTCGACTACAACATTTGGAAGCTCTGCTTTTTCACTATTTGGTGGAAGAAACACTGCTCCTGTGTCTATGACACCTATTTCGGTTTGAAACAGACAAACCTAGTATAGTGCACCTCAAGTTAGTAACCCCTTGGATTTTGGGTGGAACCATTTCTAAAACATTGTCACTTCACATCTGACGGTTGGGGGAAACCCCAACCAACCTTATAGGAACTTTGGTGCATGAACTTCTTCTCATTATGCTCCTCGAAATCAAGCTCTGACTAGGCCTCACCTTCTATTTCTGGCAACTTTGAACTTGCCAGATATTTCAAAATTGATGAATGACCCCGTGCATCATGACCTAACCTAGCCACTAGTTTTGATCAAATTACCTTTAGACATTCCCAAGTTTTATGGAAAATTGGAGAGGATCCTGGTGACCATGTTACTACTTTTAATTTATGGTCCTCCTCCAATTTGTTGATCGATGATTTGATTCAGTTAATATTTTTTCAAAGAAATTTGACTAGCGTAATGACCAAATGGTACATTGAACTTCCATCCGCTGCTTATGATAATTTCCTTGATTTAGCGACATTTTTTCTCAAGCACTTTCAGCTTCCCATCCGGTATGATGCTGGTATAGACCTTTTGTCAAACTTTAGTAAAAACAAGGCTACACACATTTCTAACCATATTTAGGAGTAGTGAAGGCGGAAGAGGTTGATTAAAGCCAACATTCCTCTTGATTTTCTATTATAATGGTTTTTGAAATATCTATTGCCATATATTTCAAAAGACATTTCTACTTCGGGGGCAACTACTGAAGAGAAATCCATTTTAAGGGTCCAACAACTTGATTTGATTTATGCTCAATATGGGATCCTTTATGAAATCATACATGGTGCACCAAGGTCCAACTCTGACTTTGTGAAACACAATCCCGAACTACATGCCGATGGGATTGTGGGTTCAATTCAATCACCTACTATGGAATCTTTAGCAAAACAAATAATGAGCTATCGGTAAAGCAGTCTGTAGTAGAGGAAGCTAATGCTGCCACTACCTCCCCTCAAAATGTGAATGCTTACAATGTGCAATACAATCAAAAGGGTACTCAACAACCCGGTGGGAAGAAAAACAAGGGAAATAAGGGAGAGGGATATCAAAATAAACCTAAACCCACGAACAATGATGAGGGGTAAAAAGAGAAAAAAATGAAATTTTCTTGCAAGCTTTGCCAGGAATATCACCTAACCTATGAATGTCCCCTCATGGAGCAAGCTCAGAAGTTGTTGAAGCAACAACCTGCCATCCTTAAGGATCTATTCCCACAAGAAAAAAATGAAACTTCGAGCGACCCTAAGTCCGCTAGGGGCACCCAAAGTGCTTCCTATTCTAATCAATCATACATTAATATGGTACACTATCATACCTTATTGTAGACCAGAGCAAAAAAATATGAGTCTCAATCGTCCTAAAAGCACAAACAACCTACCGAAACAACAATCCCTCTCTCCATTAAGAAGCTGTCTGACCCTATTCCTAAGATATCGAAAGTTGTCTTCAAAAGGGAATCACACAATCCTAAGATGAGGGATATTCCCAACTACTCGGTTATGGAAGACCTAGCCCAAGCTCCTTGTGCCATTTCTTCCTTTGAAGTGTTACAAAGTTTCCCTTCGCAACGAAATTTACTTCTAGGCGCTATCGATAGTTTGGATTCTACAGGTTTTATGGCGAAGTTTGAATTCTCTAACGTCAAACCTCGCTTACCTTTCCATGTCGTTTTCCAAGTCAAAGTAGTCCATGGTGAAAAAACCATTGGACAAACAATTATAGATGAAGGTGCATCTACATGCATGATGGCCATATCATGTTGGTAAACTCTCGTATCTCATGAGTTGGTCCCATCTAATACCTTGCTGACTGTTTTTGATGGAAGGTCTTTCTGTCCACATGGTATCCTCCCTTGTTTTGATACAGAATTGGCAGGGAAAACAGTTTCAGTTGAAGTTGAGGTTGTGGATGCTCCGTTTGATTAAAACTTGCTTTTAGGCAGAAGTTGGACCTGCGCCATGCATGCAATTCTATTGTCAGTTTTTCAGGTCCTCATGTTCCCCCATGAAGGGAACATAGTCATTATTGATCAACTATCCTATACCCGAAAAAGTTGCACGGACTTATTGGAATCAAATGTTCCACTAATTGATCAGACTTTCCCAGTGAAAAAATAGTTTGGGACTTGGGATGTATGCCTCACTTATGGGCACCTTTGATTTTACTGATCATGTAAGTTATATTGGAACGACTAGTGTAGGGAAGGACTTCAATAGATCCGTAGAGGTTTCCTTGATTTCAGATCAGACTGACCCTTGGGTTCTACCCTCACAAGTTGAACCTGGAGTGCCCCTATCCGCAATAGAAGTGGCTTACCAAGCTATATATGTTATGACTGTTGATTCCATCTTAACCCCTTCCCTCTTAGAGGAGTCTGATGAAGGTTATTTTCCTACATGGGCAGTGAACTCGACATATTCTTACGATTGCTTGGATATGGTTTTACCATCAGATGAATCCAACTTGTAGGCTATGATATGACTTGACAAACTTTGCAAAGATCGACATCACAAGTCTATTTCCTGCCATAACTAAACAAAATATAGAATTCTTAGTTTCATGTGAGACTGAGTGAAGGTGTTTATCAACCCGTGAACCCGCTACCCAAAGAAGGAGTGTTCGACGCAGGGAATATGGTGAACATTTCTGCAACAATATTGATCAACATCTCCACCAAACTTGGCATCGTGGAAAATGTTTACATTATAGCAAACCGTTCTCCTGAATAAATTGCCATTTATACAACCCTTTTCAAGGAATTCCATGATGTGTTTTTATGGTCTTACGAGGAGATTCTAGGCATATATCCTTCTATTGTTAAACACAAGATAAGGACATATCCCAACATTAAACCTATTCGACAAAAACTCCATTCTGTAAACCCTCAGAAAGTCACAACTGTTAAAGATGAAGTAGAAAAGTTGTTGAAATATGGGTTCATATACCCTATTTCATTGACGAAATGAGTATCCAATCTAGTTCTGGTAGAAAAGAAATAAGGAATTATACACATTTGTACAGATTTCAAATATTTAAACAAAGTATATCGTAAGGACAACTACCCTACACCATTTATTGATCAAATAATTAACATGTGTGCAGGTAGTGAAGTCTTTTCATTTCTGGATGGTTTCTTGGGATATAATCAGATCCAAATAAAACTTGAAGACTGATACAAGGCCACTTTTATTTTCCCTTGGGGTACTTTCACATACAAGAAAATGCCTTTTGGTTTGAAAAATGTTGGAGCCACTTTTGAATGGGAAATGAATTTTGCCTTCCACAAGATTAAGCATATCGTCAAACCCTACTTAGATGATCTTCCATCACATTCTTGAAAAAGAAAAGATAATCGAAATCATCTATGGTTAGTATTCGAAAGATGTCAACACTACAAGATCCGTTTAAATCCCCATCAATGCGTATTTTGTGTTGAATTAGGACATTTGTTAGGTTTCATTGTGCCCAACAAGGGAATCAGGGTTGATCCTTTAAAAGTTGAGGCAATTGTCAACCTGCCTCCTCCTCAAACCATCAAACAACTTCAGATTCTAACATAGTCTGCAAGGAAACTCCAACTTTCTTAGACGATTTATAGTCTATTATACCAATATCACTAAAGGCTTCATGCATCTGCTTAAGCACGAGACTCCATTTCTATGGGATGAAGCTGCACAACATTCATTCAAGGCACTTAAAAAGGCATTACTGTCAGCTCCTTTGTTGCACCTGTCGAACTACACTAAAGAATTTATATTGTATTTGGCTGCATTAGATTGTATAGTTGGTGTAGTGCTAGTTCAGGAAGATGATCAACTCCAATATAACACCATCTATTATCTCAACAGAGATTTGGCAGGTCCTGAACTTCGTTACTCACATGTCAAAAAGTTGGCACTAGCAGGAGTGTATGTCGCTCAAAGATTACATAACTATATCTTATTACGAACACACACTGTGGTTGCAGATGTGAATCCTTTCTAGTATGTTTTATCTCGATGAAAAACGAGGGGAAAATTTAACAAGTGGATCTTCATAATCCAAGAGTTTGACCTAGATTTTCAATCCACCAAGTCCAAAATGTCCTTGGTGTTCACGAAGCTTATATCTAAGTTCCCTAGTGACAAAAGTACCGTGATGGAATATGAATCAATCCCAGATGAACACATCTTCTCAATCTCAACCTCAGATCCTTGGTATGGATATATTTCAATATATCTTCAAACTACGAAGTGTCCTACGACCTCCTCACGAGAAGAGCGATGAAAGCTACGGATGAATGCTAAAAAATATGTTATTATTGGTGACACACTATATAGAAGAGGGGTAGAATCAATCTTGCGTTGATGTCTTACTCATGAAGAGGCATATTTAGTCTTAAATAATTCCCATGGTAGGGCATGTGGAGGTCATTTATCTCGATTAGCAATGGCTGAGAAAATGTTGCATGCCGATTAGATCTGGAACACCATCTTTAAAGATTGTGGTCACATCTTACTCCACTCTTTCCCATCATCGTGGTTGAACCCTTTACCAAGTGGGAGGTATATTTCATGACATGCAACCCAATTTCGACTAGGGGGCACAAATACATCATTGTCACCATTGAATACTTTACAAAGTGGGTGGAGGCAATGCATACCTTCAAAGATGATGGTGAGACTGCGACTGATTTCTTGTTTAATCAAATTATTTCCAAATTTGGTATCCCAAAATATATTGTCACGAACCATGGCAATCATTTGCATAACAAGATGATGTATGAATTGACTACTATGCTTGGTTTCAAATAAGATCACTCATCTTCATTTTACCTGTAGGAGAATGGACACGTAGATGCCGTTAATAAGACTTTGAAAACCGTTCTCAAGCCGACCATTAATTCTAGTAGGTTGAATTGACACATAATTCTTTATCCGACACTTTGGGGATATCGAACCATTGTCAATATCGCTACAAGTTTTTCTCCTTTCCTACTTGTTCACGGGGTGGAAGTGGTCACACCAATTGAATGCGATATACCATCGTTGAAACTTGCGATATAATTGCTATCCAATAATTCCGCTTTAGAAGATCATTTACTGCATTTAAAACATCTAGATAAACAATGTAGAGATGCACTTACAACAAACGAGGCACACAATCAATGGGTGAAAATCCAGTATGACAAATATTTTAAACCTAGGATATTCTCCGGAGGAGACCTTGTTTTAGTTTATGACCAAGAAAATGAACCTTTGGGGGTAGGGAAATTTAAGTCAATGTGGCTGGGACTGTATATTGTATCTAAAGTCTTGAAGAAGGGAGTGTATGAATTAATAGATTATGATGGGAATAGGCTGCTGGAGCCCTAAAAAAGTATTATGCTTAGGCTACATGATTTTTATTGTATATATTTGTATAACTTTGTAAATAGTTATATTTTTAGTGTTTCTTATGTAAATCTGGTTGTATTTCAGATGTCTACGGAGATCTTTATAAGATTCACTGATGGCGCAAGCCATCACACTTGCAACCTTTCTTCGGCCTCTTGGGTCATCTATTCACCCATAGGACAACTAGTTTCCTCTGGAGGCGCATGTTTAGGTCCTGCCACTAACAATAAGCTTAATACAATGCCATCATTGAGTTGTTTCGAGATGCTACTTTACATGGTATTTCGTGTCTTGAGGTTAGACTCGACTCCAAATTAGTTGTTTCTCATCTTAATGGTGATTATCAAGTGATACATCCTTCTTTACTTCGTCAGTTCTTAAGAAGTATATTTCTTGAGAGACATTTCGATTACATTATATACAAACACATTTCAAGATATCAAAATACATTAACTGATGCATATGCAAATTACATTCTCGATTAGCATTTGTCACATACATTGTAAAGAATAATCAGACATACAAATAGAAACACATGTAAATAAGTCCTCATGTATATATATATATATATATGTGTGTGTGTGTGTATACACACACACACACACACACACACACACACACACACACAC
>LPNX010999246.1:647256-687750 GCA_001517045.1 Pseudotsuga menziesii
AGGCTGTTTTGCACCACTCCAAGGTAAAAACCCAGATGACTTAGTTTTTTAACCAAATTTACTATTTATGGTATTTTTTTTACCTACTTTACATAGTATATTTTGATTTTAAATCTTATAACTAATGTTTTTTGGACTTTTGCTTATATTGAGAAGATTATTTTTCAGCTTGTGGACAAAAAATGAATATTATACCTTGGCATAGAGGGTAGGAGACTATTTCATTACATCTATATCTTATCCTGCTTTGAGTCGTAGGATTAATTTTCTCCATGGACTGCGATTTTTAGCCTCCTAATATTTGTCAAGGGTCGTTGTTATTCCATGGATAAGATCCTAGCTAACATGGATCACCCTAGTTAGAACCCTTCTTATCATAATGGTACCCATGCTACAAGTTGCTAAGTCTCGGGAGCATTCCTAGTTCCCATTGTATGCGAAAAGACAAGCCTCATACTCTTTCTTTTTGCTGACTTACCCTTGTACATAGGATATTATCATATGGAGTTACCTTTAAGCTATGGTATCACTCCTTATACATAACTAGATTGCTGAGTTTACTTGTTCTTTCAAATTTTTTAAAGGAATTGAAAGATCATCCACATTGGTATAAGTTTAACCCTTTTCCGGACCATGTGGATTACTTATGAAAAATGAATACTCTAGTTCACTGTGTTTAGAAGACTATCCCCAGGTATAATTTTATCTCTTTTTTGGGCATGGGGACTAAATTTACAAAAAAGGAACCTATTTGAGCTTACCTTTTCTTTTTCGTGCTTTGGTTTAAACCATAAAAAAGATTTCGAGCGTTCTTTATGCCATTCTCATGCTCGTTAACACATATGTACAAAAGCATCAAGTTTATTGTTGGTTTCCCCATACTCATAAATAAATGGAACAACTCGAATGATCTTTCCTTCCTTCACACTTGTTAAACTAAGGATATACGCTTTCTCTTGAAGGAGCGTCGGTATGGTGATAGTTTACCCCTTTCTCGGACCTTGCCGACTAACTACGAAAAATGAATACCTTAGTTCTTCATATATAAGAGAGTTCTCCTCTGGATTGTTTTATACTTTTTTTGGACTTAGGAGACTAACTTTATGAAAAAGCTCCCCCTAGAGTCTTCTTTGGCATTTTCAGACTCTCAAATTGTGAAAACACCACCGAGCATCCACTAATTCAGGCTCGTAAAATCCACGAATCGGTGATTTATCAAGCACTATTCTATCTTGTCTTCAAGCTTTCTCAAAAATGAAGAAGGTCTCGAGTTTTCTTTCTTGGGATCATTAAACCTTTATAAGAAAGAAAGGAAGGGAATACTCTCTCTAAATTGTAAGTTGTTTGGTAGCAAGTTCACTATTATCCTTGAACAAAGCACTTGTTTGGGTTTCCCGACAGTCAAGTCTCAGTTTTGGGCTTTCCATTTTCAACCTGTACTCCAAGTCAATACTCCTCCATTGATCACTTGATCCAAGTATATGGGAAATCTATTGATGTCTCCTACATTACATATATGTCCAGTTGTTCTTGTTGAGTCTAAAGTTGCCTTGGGTCACTCCCATGTCGTGCTCATTGTTCAAGGATCCTTAACCTTCGTTTGTTTACCTTGATCCTTTTTTGACCATCCCTGAGTTTAATCTATGCCATCTTACTTCATCCAATCTACCGGTTTACTCATGTGATCTATTGAAGGATTCATCAATTCCTTCCTCTTCACAAACGACTTCCTATCAACACCAGCTAATGATGAAGAACTAGAGTTTATGGATAGTACATTGGGATTCACTTTCCATTTTGGTGGTCTCCCTTGCTTTGGTTATCGATATATCACTTTAACCAATACTTCGACGATATCCTCCATGTTCGACTTCAACTACTTTATTCACATGGTGAGAATTCATACTCTTTTCATGGATTTGGACGAAGACCTTAGTTTTTCACCTTTTAAAACCTAAGTTGCGCAAGATTGTGCCATACCTTGTAACACAACTCCAACTTTGAAGATCTTTTCTCATACTCATGTGGTTGTGATCCACTTTGTAAATCATGCGTGGCCTTGTAGCCCGCATCATATGATCTATATGTATCTTGTAAAGGATCTAGGGTTCCATATTATTGAACATGGTACCCCTAGTGATGATAATGCAAAATGGCCTCTATTTGTCTGTTTCAGGTACTTATTTGCACCTTGGATTCTGGGTCTTCTAAGCTTCTGATTGTAATGTATTTCAACCATCCTTATCCTCTGACCTCATACATTAGGGGGCATATTTTATACCTCAGAATGGCACTTCTCCGTCCGAGTGATGATACTCAATGCACCATCACAAAAAATGACAAGTTGGATGGAAGAGCCTTATCACTATAGGAGGTTTTGACCTAAATTACATGATCTTTACTCCAACATCAACATTTTTTGTTTATGAGTCTTAGATATATATGTGATTTGCTTATTGACAACCCGTGTATCATACGAGAGTTGCATACATACAACCTGCGTACCATATGAAGGTTTCTCTCTTTCCATCCATGTATTCGATTAAAACACGTTAAAAATAAAAGCTAAACTAATCACGAGGTGGTTTGGGTCAATTTGGAAACCATCCCAACTCCCTTAACCACCTTAACCTGGTAACTCCTCCTCCCAATGGACAATAAAATGAGGAGCGGGGATAGAGGAAAAGGGGACCTTTTGGAGACAATGTTATGCTGGAGGATTTATTTTGGAAAAGAGAAGCAAGAGGGCTCATACACAGGTTTTAAGGGAGATAGATCAAACAGAGGTATATGAATTTTTTCCAAGAACTCCATTAATAAAGAAATCCATTTCCTCCCACATCTATGCTATGCATGTTTCGGTTATTGACGAGTAACAATATTTATTTAAGTCTCAATATTTATATATGTTCATATCTCTGATGTTATGGTAGTTGGAGGTGATTTGATAAGGGTAGTTTCTTTGTTGCAAGTATCGGAGCAGTAGAGTCAAGGAGCATTTGGAAAGAAAACAAAGCTAGGACAAACATTCGAAATAAGGTATACATCCTCTTAATCCTTGAACTTTGCTTTATTATATATTTGCAGAACCTCGTATGCTGATCTATAGAATCTTTAGTATGTTGGTGGCCTCAACACTAGCCATAGGATAAATTCCCTAACAACAATATTTAACAATATTCAAGTAATAAGTCCGACAATAGATAAGACCACAAAATGGCATAAGTGCTACCGAATGTTTGGGAGGAACAAGCACATGTGAAAGGATAAACAACCCAATGTTTGCAACATCAATATTAGAATTGGAAATCATAAAATGATTACCACAAAAGGATAATTTGGTTCCAACATTTAGCACAAGTAGAGAAGATGACCAAGTGCCATACAAAGCGTAGTTATAAGAAGTTTGATATTTACTTTGCAAATTCACCGGAAGGGGGAAATCATTGCTATCCTCCAACAATTGGACAAACCTCAATGTGTACTTGGACAATTTTTCTCTCAACTCATGCAAATTTTTAGATTTTCTAGTAGAGATGGGTTGAGTGACATTTAAATCATACTTTGGATCACTAGAACTTTCAGTTGATTGAATATAAGTAGAGGGGTTTGTCAATTAAGGATGAGACATAGTTGTTTTCGCTTCCAAATTTAAAAAAAAGGAGCATAGGGAAGTGTTCCTGCATGTCTTTTCTATATCACCTATTGGATTTTTTACTGCAGTAGGGGGTATTATACCATCAACCTTGGGTAATATATCATTGGTGTAATGGGTGAGTGTGACAGACCGAGGGTTCCCCTTCAACCCTTGACATTTTGAACAACTACAAACTACTGGGGTGTCATAAAAGAGTTCTAGATAATGACGAATTATAGTTGATGAACCAAGATTGCGGCTTGAAGACATCATGCTACAATTTGCAAGGTAAAGCGACTATGCATTTTCATATACGAACTGCTTACAACATGTTGCTCTTGATAAGATCTTATGACGTTTTGAAACTTGTGGAATGTCTTGTGCATCCAAACTCGAACTTGAATCGAGATCCTACGATAAACAATAAATTGATATTCAGATTCACATGGATAAGATAACATAAATTCAAATAAATAGTCAAAATAGAAATAAAAACCGAAGTTACTAAGGATGAAAAGGGAGAACTCATCGAACTTTGAACATGATGGAATGAGTTGGAATATGAAGAATTGACCATTTGATACTACAATTTTTTGTCCATACATTTGAGCCAAATCAACAACAATATACGTCCCTACAGTCCTAATTTTTTTTAAGAACTATATTACAATCTAACTTCCAATATAGTTTGGAATTTTTTTTATAAGAATAAGGTGAGTTTCAACAACATATATATACTATGAAATATTCTAATTGGTGTGGTTGAATACTAAAAGAAAATTTAAGATGGATATATAGTTTTAAGTGGACCCACGAAAACCAAACATTTAAAAATTAAACCAGTCCTTCTAGTCAAATATACATGCACCAGTGCGTTCCGACAGAGTAAATGCATCAGTGCTGAACAATGATAAATGCACCATAAAATAATCTCTGCAAATTCCCCCTCAGGGGAAAATATCCGCTACATTTGGTGGCAGATATTTATACATGTATTATACATAGTTATTCATTACGGTGCATTTTACAAATACAAGCACATCGAGGCTTCATATGTATATGCGCACCGATGCATGAGATTTTTTTTAAAGTTGTGGGAGGACGACGGTTAGCAACGATAAATGCATCGTGAAAGAACCTCCACAAAAGCCTTCGTAATAGAAAATATTCAATACATTTGATAGCGAATATTTATACATGCATTTTTACATTGGTTTTCATTATGATGCGTTTTGCAAAGACAAGTGCATCGGGCGTCATAAGTATACACGCACCAAGGAACGATTTTTTTTTTTTTAAAGTTGAGGGGTGCCGATGCATTTTATACATCAACGCCCAGATGCGGCATGGACACGAGCGCAATAAATTGTCGAATATTCAAAATTTTAAAAAATTGCACAAGCTATTTTTTCTCTAAAGTGAAAAAATGACGTCAATTTTAAGTTCGAAAACTAAGAGTCTCAGAATTGTGTTCAAAAGCAAAAAACCTAAAGAGTAATTCATTCTTTTGCCGAAAATTTCAGGGTAGAGTTTTAGAACAGAGACTTACATGGAAGGGGTTTGGAGAAACTGGATTATTCCGAGGATCGAAAGTTGTTAATTATGGTGAATGAAACACAACCCTATATAGTAAAAATTTCAAGTATGTAAATATTATTGTGGATCTTATTATCTTATTTAGAATTTAACTAGATTTAGAAAAAAACCTTCATGCTTACCTTCAATGTTGCAACCCTTATTTTCTCGCTATATCATTTTTCGTTTTATGTGGCTACAACATTTTACATTAGGGTTTAAATCACTCTACTGTTATACACAATTACAATTTCACCTTTTAGGGATTTTAGATATGTTGAACATGTGAATATATATAGAAATCATAGGGCGAGATGGGGCCATTTTTTGGATAAAACCTGTAACCATGTCGACCCTCCAAAGTATTTTTGTTTTTTATTGTTTCTATAAAAAAATTCGTCAAAATCAGCGCCTTTGCATTTCTAGAAGTCACAAATGCCCGTTTCGATAGAGCACACTGCTAATGACATGCAACACATAATGTTTTCTCATTTTTTCATTTCTCAGTTGTCTGTTATCGATGTGTTTATACAAATATAGCACTGATAATGGCATGGCCACATCATTTTTTCTTTCCATAAAATGATAAATAATTTTTAGCATTCACGGTGCACCTGTGTTAGTATAATGGGTCAATGTGTCTATGTGTACAAATGCACCAGTGCGTTTTATTTGATAAAATGTACCAATGTCAACCTTGTTTTCTATTTTGAAGATTTGATATTTCTTTGTATAATATATTGATAGCATATGTATTTAATGGTCTTGGATGTTTACCAATAAAAATGCATTCAATGTGTTCAATGAACAACAAATTTAGTCAACATGATGGAAGCACATCTAGAATTACAAAGAAGACAAGTGGTTATATTTAATTTCTGCATTTAAATTAGTTTATTTGAATTATTTGTAAATTTCACTAATATGTATTGGTTAATGTGTGACTTGAAGATCCAAAAAATGAGGAAGATCGTTAATATTCTTACAAATCTAAGTCTAGAAGAGCGTAAAATGTTGATGGAAAGGTTGTAGAGGGATGAATAAGGGGAATAAAAAAGAAGTCAATATGAATTATTTCTTGAAATTTGAGCAATAATGTACTTAAGATTATTCAGTTATATGTTTCAAATAATCTAATTCACATATGTTGAATGTTATGCAGGGAATGAAAACAACAAAAGTCATTGTCATCACAAGATTTTTTTTTAATGGAGGATCAAAATGATGACGAATTAGTCCTTAACTCATCTAGAGTGGTGCTGGAAGTTTAAAGAAGGAGAAAAGAATTTTATAATACTATGAGGGATATAGTGGAAAGAATGTACAAACGTATTTTTCACTTAGTACAGTACAAAAACCAATCAAATGATTGTATAAATAAATTCATATGTAAACTACAAAGGTGTTCGTGGAGCAATGGTCAATGAAACATGCCAGACTTACATTAACAAAAACTACATAAAAAAAAAGAATCACTGAAAAAAACACTATTCCTAAACATGTTTATGTAGAATATGTATTTATAACTACTACAAAACATGATTCCATCAATAATTTTAATTCTAATATATTATTTATTTTTCATATCAACAGAAAAATTGTTTAATGTCATTACATTTCCAAGAATATTATGAAAATCCTAAAGAATGAATGAGGTGATATGCAGAATGTGCCAGTAGGGGTATCTAAAAAAGTGTACAAGGAGTTGGTCAAGGAAATAGACATAATTGCATCGCAGGAGGATCCATCTTAACAAGAATGTGCTTCAAATGTATGAACCCATTAATTCGTAGGATTATGTACATCTCATTAATTAATCCAACATTAAATATTCTTTTTCAATTGTTTTGTTAATGTAGAAAATCAAACAAAATGGAATCCAGTCAACACACAAGACACGACGATATAGAAAAAAGGGGCTGATAGCAAAGTTTGTGAGTATTTGTGATTTCCTGATAAGAAATTAAGATTTCGTAGTGGTTGTGATTTGTATATATATATTTTTGTTTTCACTGCCAATCCTTGGATGTCTTTAAACATGTGTTAACATACAAAGATGAACCATTAGATGAATTGATTGACATTGGGTTAAGCAAGGGTTGTGAGTATATGTTGGCGTATCAAAAATTAATTGTGGATTTTGTAAGTATTTATATTGTTTTACTTTTTTATAATTAATAAAACAACAAAAATCCTTTATATTAAATCTATGATTTGTGATGGGCGTAAAACTTGCAGGAAATAGAGTATGGAGTGGAGCCAACACAAGAATTGTTGATGGTAGGCATGCGACATGGTTTTGAAAAAATGTGTACCATTCATTACACAATTATTACTATGCATGTACGTCGCTTTTCAATTTACATTCATGTATACTATCTATTTAGTTTTCATTATTCTCGACAATATAGATACACTCAGTGCACTTTATTTTTATGTTTGTAGATGCTAGCTGAAGAAGAGGAAAACAATCGATCCAATGAACAAAACATTCAACCAAATAACCCAATTGATGTAAGTGCCCCGAGCATCGATAACCGTTCCAACGAAGAATGAGGATCCATATTTAGTTTTGATGTCAATGTAAGATGCTATAGCTTGTTGTATATTTTGAAATAATTGTCTGTGAACATCAAACATTTTGTATAATAATGTACTGGACATAGCGTCCGAATTGAAAAAAATGGGTTACCAATAAGTGTAACAATTACATGCATGTTGACAATTTGATTATTTTATCTCTATGTTGTCCTATTTTGTATGACAAAGGCACTATTATTGATATATAATAAAATAAACTTTTTTATTCTATTGCATTATTCAATGTTATTGTCAAATGTTACATGTGAAAAGATGCATTGGTAATTAAATGTATGGATGACTAAATCTAACAATATATGCTTGCATCTATGATATTAGAAATTAATCCAAACAAACCCAATAATTAAAATTGAAATGTATAGTACTATACAAAAACATGTCAATTTGTTTTCATTTGTTTTCCGCACTGCGTTTTCATTTGTTTTCCGCACCGGTGCATGTCAATGGTTTATACACACCGATAACGATGAAATATTATACAAATTAGTGCTTTATATGTGTTTAAGCGCCTCAGTGCGTTCGAGTTGTTTAAATGCGCATGGTTATTTTGATAGATTATAAGCACCATCACATTACACAATTGAATGCACCAGTGCACTCATAACAATCAACCACACCGACAAAGATAAAAAATTAAAATTTGTATGGTGCATACGATGTGACATGTCGCTTTGGTGCATTTGTTATGTATGCAAGCACGGGTGCGTATAATCTATATTCAAGAACCAATGTGGCATTAAAATTCTGTTATTTAAGGTGCTCATTCTGATTGAATGCATCAATGTAGATACTTTACATTGTACAACATCGATGCGTTGTTATGTAACGCATTGGTGCGCCGATGTTGAACTAAGCACACCGATAAAAAAACATCCCCTAAAACATTCGACCATTGAGATTTTTGAGTTATAAAATATATCCGTTATAACCTCCATTAAAACAACTGCTACCATTGGCAGAGGTTGTAGCAGAGGTTGTTAAACTTTTTTTTTCCAATCTTGTAACACTTAAATCCTCATCTATGATCTCTGCTACAGGCTCTTTTCCTTGCAGTGATGAGAAAATTATTTTCATCTTCAATCCTCTTGGTGTCACAAAAATGAAAAATTATTTCATCACATGGAATTTCAGGGATTGTCCAACGCTTTCTTCCACTGAGCTCGTGATAGTTTGTTCTCATTTTAGCAATGTTCAGATTTTCTTCTTTATGTTAGTTAAAACAAACATATACTTTTGATATTCTAGAATAGGGTTGATTAACTCCTTATAGTATCTTAACTTTTTCTTATCCTCTAAATCTTTATTGCACCACAATTTCTCCATAAATTTAGATGTTATTTGTTAATATTATCACTATTATGTAGAGTAACCTCTTCCTCGACTCCCTAATGATTTAACTAAGACTTGGCATCTTTATTCCAACCTCACTTAAGATGTGGGTGGTTTTGATTAAAATATGAACACCATTCTAAAAATATCAATGTGGTATCACTGAATTGTTCTTTAACTAATGAGATTGTTCTAACTATATGTAATTTGGAAATTATGTTAACCTTATAAAAGATGAAATAACATATATTTATTTAAAAATGATAAATATAAATACCATATTAAATATGGTTGAAAATAATGATTAAATATTAATTTCACATTGATTTGTATTTATGATTTGAAAATAAATATAAATTCTATATTAAATTTGATTTAAAATAATAGTTAAAAGCCAATTGAATAATCTATATTTATCGTTTTGAAATAAAAATAGATTATTCACGAGCTTGGTAGTAGTGTGGTAGATTATGTCATATATAATAACAATATTATAAATCTAGACATTCTGCTCGACCATGATCCTGACTCAGATCATAGACCTCTAGTAGTAACCCTTAATTTTTCCATGCATAGAGATCTGAGAGAAGAAAATTCTCACAGTCAAAAGCATTTCATCTTTGATAGAAATGAGGATGATTTTTTCATTAATGATTTAAAAAATAACTTATTTCTTTTTTCCTAGTACACAAAAAATAGAAGACCTTTGTCATAATTTCACCATGACCCTCTCTTCTTTGGTTAACAAGTTATCTATTGAAAATTTGCGTAAAAAGAATAATAGGAAAACCAACCCTTGGTATGATAATGAATGCGAAAATTCCAAAAGAGTCATCAAGGAAGCGACTGAAGAGTCTCTAAAAATTGACAAGATAAATAATTACAAATCCCTAATTAAAAGAAAAAAATAGGCATTATATAAATAAAAATAAAGAACACCTTTTATACCTCTCTAAGGTGGCCACTAAGAAATTCCAGAGACATAATCTAACTAGTAAAACTAAAGAGAATAGTAAGATTGCTTTAAAGGATTGGGATTCCTATCTTAAAAAGTCTCTACAAATCCCCGAATGTCATTAATAACACTCAAAACCTTTTTACAATGAAATATGTTTTCTCATTAAAAGACATTGACATTAGGGTCAAACGCCTAGCAAATGGGAAAGCTAAAGACATTAAATTATATCCAGAAAAACTCTTGTAAATTGGAGGAACCATTCTCATTCCTCACATCCACAATCTTCTCAATCTAGCAGTCATGCAAGGTTTCCCTATACCATGGACTCAAAGCCTCATTATTCCTATTTTTAAAAGCATCGATAAAAATAGCCCCTCTAATTATAAAACCATTATGATTAGCCCTCTCTTATTTTTTTTAAAAGGTGGTTCACCATGGCTACGTCCACTAGGGAAAATATCTCTTATACTTGCTTAGAAAGTATACATGAACAGGCAAAAGCCCACAAAAGGGCCTATCATGATAAATGAATCATCAACCTAATATTTCATTACATACAAGGGCTCCCAAGGAGAAAATGTCCCCAACAAGATTCAAACCTGGGTGGAGAGCACAATAACTAAATCTCCCAACCACCCAAGCTACGCCTAATGGACGATTAGCCCTCTCTTAGCCAAGCTATATGGTATCATTTTAGATAAGAAAATCAACATATGGCTTGAAAGTGAAGGTAAGCGGGGTAAAGGCCAAGTGGAGTTTATAAGGAGTCACTCTATCACAAACCACCTCATTCGCTTAGGATAATTGCAGAGGATTGTTGTAGTATTAAATCCAATAACTTTTGCTACTTTGTGGACATTAGGAAATATTTTGAAACAATTACTAGAAATAACTTGTGGAATAGGTTAGAATAGGTAAAGGTTCCTTTAGAGTTTAGAGATACCATAATAAGGCTGTACAAGAAAGTCATTTCCAAATTTAAGAGCACTGATGGTTGGATGAAATATATTAATTGTAATATTGGATTCAAACAAGGATCCCTACTCTCCCTACCCTTTTCAACATTTAAATCAATAATATAGAAAGTTGTTTAGAAGAAGCAGGTTGTGCTGGAACGACCTTATATGGAATAGACATCTTCCTCCTCCTCTATGCCGATGATATTGTTCTTATGGAAAGGAGCCCCTTTGACCTTGATAAACAATTAAGGACTCTTAAGGATTTTTGCTCTAATATGGGCATGTCCGTTAACACCAACAGAACTAAAGTTATGATTATCAAGTCCAATAAAGACACCATTGCTATTTTTGTTTATGACAACAACAACTTGGAGGAAATTTCCTCTTACAAATATCTTGGAATTGATATCCATTAGAAGCTCAATTGGAACTATAGCATTGAGAAAATTATTAACAAAGGGTGTACAACTTATTTTGGCCTAGAAAACAATTGTAAATCAACAAATATGGTGATGTGGGATGAAAAGAAGTTTCGCTTTGAAACTCTTGTCACTCCCATTATCTTATATGATTGTGAACTTTTGGGGTGCAACATCTCTCCATAATCCTGGAGAAAGATCGAGCAAATTCAAAAACGTTTTATCACGTATCACCTCAAAATTAAGAGCAATACGCCTTATCATATTCTCCTTATAGAAGTGGGTCTTCCCCCTATCGAAACCATCACCATGACTAGGTACCTAATGTACAAGAACAAGATAAGTAACATGGTGTAATGTCCCCATCCCTCAATCCGACTAGCATGAGGGGACATTAACTAAATCAGGGTTTCTAAATTTCACCCCATAACCACAATTATGAATTCATAACAACCAAAAACACGTGTGCAAACACATAAGAAAAATACAAACCAAAAACACACATCTAGCATGCATATGCAAGTTTAAGTATCACATACACATCATATACAAAATAATACTTATCTTTAAACAAAGAATATTCAAGAAACTGGTTGCATAAGAGCAATTTTTCACCCATAGGCTCACTGTCCAATATATACTATTTATGCCTAGATACGACCCCCAAGTTGGGATATGAGGCTAGCAGGGCGAAGGAAACACCTACAGGCATTTGTCTCTCATCCCACAACCCATTTTGTTCTTTATGCTTAGCCAAAGGCTCATATGGAGTTCTACATGGATCTCACTATGTCACCACATCCATGACACTCCTTCCAACTTCTCCACACAACACAAGGAAGGAATTTCCCTTTAGCGATCCAAAGTTCCGTAAGAAAATACAACCCTTACAACTATTACTAGTGTGTGCAATAAGAGTCCAACCTACTGTATGCTATTGGAGAACCTCCTGCAACATTAATTCATGGCTTCTCAAGCATCCAAAAGTAGCAGAACTCAATGGGTAAAGGTTCTTAGCTTTCCAAACCTCTATCCTCACCTACAACCATATATTTTCACTTCAAATTTGTAGTTGTGTCTCTAAATTTGAATTTCTGGGTTAAAAAACGGTGTGGTAATGGACATGAACAACATTAGTTAACTCTACGTAGTGTAGAAATCTACATGAGAGAATGATGAATTGAGTGTTGACTCCAAGGGAAATGAGATAGGGGTGAAAATGAAACTAACATAGTTTTTGACCATAACAAAAAAGGACAGTTGATAGCTGACATAACTGTCACAACCCCCATGCCTCAATAACTACATGAGGTGACTTTTCCCACCAAGCTCACACATGCATTCAATGATTGGGTTAATAGTCAAGATGAAGTAATTGCCTCCTTTAAAGCACATGGTAGAATTTTGGATGAGTTTTAAGGTTGACACTTGGAAACAAAGGATTTAGTTTCCATAGGTGCCCTTTCCTCTTCCCCTATGGTGGGATCATAGCCCCTCTAGTTCTCTTTACACAACCATCTTGGAGCATTTTATTATTTTCCAACATAATATTTACACATATTTCGAATTGGCATGATAAGCCAATCATACGGTCCAATAATAATATATACATCATACATGCCTAGTCATTCACTAGTTTGGTCTTGGACTTGTGCTCCGCACTAGGAATACATACTAACATATTTACATCATTTACGTAATTTTGATTAAATATATTCCAAGTCAAAATTGGGATTATTACACATGGAAGACCAAAGAATCCCTAAATTTGCTTTCAATTCTAGTCAAGGCCATCTTCGGCTCAAGAAAGTATGGTATAAGGACAACATGGTTTGGTTAAATCATTGGGGAATTGACAAAAATACCACTTTGCAAAATATCAACAACCTCAAAAATACTATCACATCTAAGTTCAAAGCAAGAATGTGGGACAAGAAAGATTTAGAGGTTAAAATAAAATTAAGATATTACGAGGAAGTCATTAATCCTATTTTGGAAGATCAAAAGTATCTTTGTCTTAACTAGTTCAAAGAAGAAGATTGATATAGCCAAGATAAGAACAGATTCCCATGAGTTTCATAGCGAAACAAGGTGCTTGGCAATTCCTAAAATACCAAGGGAGGAGAGGAGTTTCCAACTTTGTATGTCTATGAGCGTTGATGATGAATCTCACTTTCTTTTATAGTGCATTGCGTATACCCACATTTGATGACAATTTCCTAATCCTTGCAACAATTCTAATCTCCATGATCTTCTAACTTGTAAAACCTACAATGACCTAGGAACGCTTCATTCTCAGCTTTTTAATCATAGGAATCAATTTTTATAGAAATCCAAATAATTCCTTTCTCTTTTATTGAGGTTCGATAGCCCTAATGAGTCTCAATGGACGTTAATATTCATAATCATTATCAGTTGATTATTTTATCTTTTTTTTGTTGTAAGTCTGCAAATATATCAAACAACTGTAACAAAATGTACATAAAAAATTACATCACAGAGAGTCTTTGGGGCAGTCTGAAACAATGGGACCACCACCCCAACTCGTTAAAACCTCTAATATGTCTTATATTTACATAACAAAAAAACCCATCAGTCGATGGAGGCCAAACTGTGCCCACAAATTCAATAGTGACATTGTTCATGGATTCATAAGAAAAAAACCTGGAAAGCAACTTATAGTAAGAAAACTTGAAAAAAAATGGAATTAGTAGGAGGCCAAGCCAACTTTAGAGTCCTCATCAGTAATAGACTAGGGAGAACTTCCATGAGGATGGGGCAACCACCATGGAAATATTCATCAGAAGTCAATTTAGGAAGCTTGACAGAAAGTGGAGAAGAATTAAGAATTACAGACATGCTCCTCATTTTCGTGGACTCTCTTGTTGATCAACAACGTGATGGTGGTTGGCACTAGAAAGGGGGAGTTCATCATCATTGTAGCAACAAGAACCGGGATTCTTTCCACTGACAGTCCCCCAGTGGCGCTTCCGCTCCCCATTTCAGTGTTACCCACAGTGCAAATCCCAATGGCCAAGCACTTCCAAGTAGAGGTAGCATCCAACCTGTTGAGTTGGGTGTCCAATTTAATAAGCTTGGCCTTAGCATAAAGAACAAAGCTATGAGTATAATTCCAATTACTCAACATTTCCTCCATCAAGGTATCCATCATGTTTTTTATAAGCTAGTAATGATTGATTTGGACACCCCCTCTGCCCTTGGCCAAATGCTCAGTGATCAGGAGGGATTCCCATTCATCGATAAGGGCTCTAACTGTTATGGAGACACAAACCTTGTACCCTTCCTCCATCATCAGACCCATACCACGCTGGGAACGACTACGTCCACCGCCACCACGATGAGGGGTTCCGCATTGTCAAGACATGGCGAGCTGAAAATGGTGATGTAGGTGCCAACCTACCTCATAGGTGAACATAGAAGAAGGAGGTTGAAAATAGACCCCGCTAGCCAGAGCGAGGACTAGAAAATGGTGAAGCAGGTGCAAGCTAGGAACCAAAAGACTCGGCTGCAAGGAAATTCGAATGGACAAACCAGAAGAAATCTGGAAGACGTCGCAACTAACAAGAACCAAGAGCGGGAGAATGAGCAGTTGCTCATCCCCTTTCCTTGCCTTAAGCCTACTGGCCACACGCTCTAGGTCTTAGGCCATGAGGACTGAGTTATTGCAGCTAGTATTGCAGGGTGGCATTTCCATAGCCAGATGAGACGCTTTCATCCTCACAGGACGAGGTCATTAACTGCCCAAGCCCTCTACCATCGCCAGATGAGACACCTTCAACCTCGCGTTAAGGAGCCGTTAAATGCAAGGGGGGAGGTAGTGAAGTACCGACATGCGTGGTGCCACGATGTCGTCTCTCGGCCTGAGGCACTCTGCGTTGTCGGCTAGGCACGTGGACACCCACATCCATGTGTTATATTATTTATTAATTAAATTATAACACATAGTCTAAAAATTCTACGATTTGGGTCGGAATAGGTTGATTTTTTCAGCACAATTTTGATAAAAATCCATTTGAAATTTTAAAAAATCTAGGTTACAGTTGTTAAGTTTTGGAATTTTGGGTGCCTCAGGGGTTTTTGATTGTGCTGAATCCATTTCTACCATAAAAAAGAGATTAAAACATAGTTACTTTCTGATTTTGCAAAATAAAAAAATCGGATTCTAGAAATAAAATGGCCATTCGATCCAAATCGTTGAATTTTAAATATCTCCAATTATCAATATTTGTGTTTTTAAATACCATGAATTTAAATCAAAACATCGATTTAAATCTCAATTTTTAAATATAAATATACATAAAAATTCAATAAAAATAGTTTTATTATTAATTATTTTATTATTAAAAATCATTTAAATTTTTATAAAAAAAAAAAATATTATTATTTTCTTATAAATTTAATTTTTTAAACCACTTTTTTGATAATATGTAAACTTCTCATAATTAGTTCATAAGATTAACTCAATTAAATGTACCATGGTCATCTAGCAAAATTCCATGCCAATTAGTTTAAAGTTCAAATCCCCTCATTTAGTTGAACTATTATACCCTAATGAATATACGATAATGTGAGATTAATATGGGTGATTCGAACTTGTCCTTTAAAAAACTTTATGCATCTCCTACAACTTACAATCAAATTCTAGTCCACCCTATAATGAATATAAGATTAATATGGGTTATTAGAGCTTGTCCTTAATTTTTTTTTAATTTTTTATTATTATGAATCTCTTACGACTTATAGTCAAATTCTTCATTGAGATTCTAAAAGTACAACTTAGAATCAAATTCTTCATTGAGGTTTTAATTTAATTCCACCAAAAAGTACAACTTACAATCAAATTCTTCATTGAGATTTTAAAAGCTAGAGGTTTTATTTTATTCCACCAAAAACTAATTTTACGGTGAAAACTTATTATTTTTTTAAAATCAAAATTTAGGCTATTATACAATTTTAGAGGGAAATATAACATGACCAAAAAAAGATAACGCTTCATCACACAATCTTAAAAAAATAAAAATAAAAAAATCATAATGCTCATTTTAAACACTTTAAAAAGAACATAAAATATAAAAATTGGATATTTTGCTTTTTTTAAATTAGTTTAAAGATTAAAAAAAAAGATTAAAAATATTAATGGTACTATTTCAATATAAACATGTGTTTTTAAGTTGAATCAATATTAAGAATAAATAGGAAATTAATTATATATATAATTTTTTTTCGAGAAGAAAAATATTGTTCCTTGTTATTCATAAGAATCAAAGGTAACATTACAACGCTAGAAAGGTCCACTGAAAAGATACAAAATGCTGGTATTAACCATCAGCAATATCAGAGACTTGTATCACTGGAATCAGTAATCCAAAAACCTCCAGTAAACAAGAAGGACAGACCACATCTACAGAGAGGACCAAAAGAGGCCTGTCAAATGATCCAAGGATTGACACAAGGAGGGACAAGGAGGACCCCTCAGACATATCAAAAAAGAGCAATATGTGTAAAAACACATACTGAAATCCACCAAACTGAATTCAGCTCAATACGTGAAATACCAACCAAACCCATGAAGATAAGGGCGAGTGAGACATACACATCCATTAGAACAATTGGATTGTAGTGCTTTCAATCATATCACCTTCATAAAATTCCGAATAAGTAAATACACCTGAGTCAAGCGAGAGTGCATCCTTGGATAATGAGTCAGCCCTTGAATTGTACTCCCTGTAGATGTGAGAGAAATGGATAGACAAAAGGAGGATTCAAGTGCTTTAATTATGTCACACCAGTGTGCCAGATCTAAAACATTAAGATTAGTCGAAGAGCATGCCCAGTCAATGACCACCCTTAAGTCCCCCCAAATCTGAATTGAGGGAAGACCCATACCAGTAGCAACATGCATGAGAGACCAGAGAGCCATCAATTTTGAGCGAGTGTTGGTGCAGGAGTCGATACCCAAGCAAACCTGTAAGTAATGTATTGGACTGATATGAAGTAAGAAGCCAGAGCCACCCACACTGTGTGAGGCTGCATCGTCGAAGAACCCCAAGGGATAAGAGATCACATGAAAAGTACCAATGCATCTCATGCGAGAGTGAGTGATAGGCACCAGATAGGTATGAACAAGATCCATGATCCATTTGCAAACCGACTCCACCCTAGACCTGTCATCATTAAAAATAGTTCTGTTGCGAGTGATCCAAATGTACCAAATGTAGAAGAAAACCAAGTATAAATGCACTTGGGCATGTGTGATCCAGTACTGAATGTTTGTCATCACATCGACATCCTTCCCAATCAGATTAACCCTGTATCTGGAATTGAGAGCTAATCTGACAATGCAGGCGAAGGAACATGAAGAGAACAGGCGATGAACAGTTTCTAGACTAGATTGATAGAGGCAACAGAAGTGAGGCCCATACCATCCTCGCTTAATAAGATTATCCCATGTGTTAATTTTGTTTTCAAGACAGACCCAAATAAAGCATTTAATTTTAAGAGGAAACTTCCAAGTCCAAAGCCGCGAGTGTTTCCAGCCCTGTGTAGGATCAAAATGTTCCGGAGCAATGTAGTGATAAGCCAGACGAGCTGTGACCTTACCATTGAGCTTGTTCTGCATCCAGATAATGCGATCCTGAGTCCCATTGAGTCTGATGCCCCCACCAAGGAGGCCTTTGATGTAAAAATCCCATTCCTCCTTCCAATATCCTCCTAGATCGAGGTCATCCACCGAGAGCCAGTAGTGGTGTGAACTGGTGCTAGTATAATTGACAGCCTGAAAGAGATGAGTAATACCATAGTCCTTTAAGTAATCACGAAGACCCATCGAGAGAATAAAATCTGTGGTCATACCAACAAGCCCAAAACTATGGAGGAGCCATCACCCACTTCCCAACCAATACACCGACAGATCCAAGGAAGAGTGCACATAAAGCCATTCCAGATATAAGAGGTGTTCTAAACAGAGAAATAGTGTTGTCGAATCCAGGAAACCCAATATGACCCCCTTAAGTACTTGGTTTGTAATGGCTGATTCCAGAGTCCATTACTCATCATCACCGACCAAAAGCTTTTCATCCTTAGAGATAAATTGAACCATCCAAGATGTTTGATATTCCAACCCCCCAGGTCACATGGCTTCGAGAGTGTTTGCCAATCTATCAAATGGATCTTGTGGTGAGTGACAGTACCCCCCCAAAGAAAAGAGAAATTTTGTTATATGAGGCGGTTTATAATAGATGCTGGGAGCCTGGCCAATGAGAGCCAGTAGACAGGAATGCTAGCTAACACATATTTTATCAACACCATCTTTCCACCTAAGGAGAGGAACTTATGGGTCTAGTGCCCCAACCGATGTTCAAAGCTTTTGATAATCCAACGCCAATCATTTACCAAATACCCCAGGGGATTTAACTAGAATCCAAGATATTTGAACCCTTTATCAATCAATTCCATCATGTAGGGTAGTAAATCGGTGATATTCTTACCCAGATAATCAAAGATCAAATTGGTGAGGAAATAGGATTTATCGCCACTAATACACATGCCCAAGGCAATGCAAAAAAGATCAAGAATGCCTTTATATGCAGTCCATTCCTCCACAGTGGCCAGACCAAATAGGATAGCGTCGTCGACAAAAAGGAGGTGCGTGAAAGCAAGTGTGTTGGAGAGCTTTATACCTGTGATCTTGCCTTCCTGCTTTGCAATCCCAATCATACAGCTGAGCCCTTCAATAATTAACATAAATAAGAGGGGTGAGAGGGGGCAGCCCTGTCTGATATCCCGGGAAGCTCCAAAGAAGTCAGAAGGGGAGCCATTGACCAGTACAGAAAAAATCACCGAAGAGATACAGGGCATGATCCAATTGACCGAAGATAATGGAACCCCGATCTGAAGGAGGATAAGACGAAGGAGGGTCCAGTTAACCCGATCGAAAGCTTTAAGGAGATCTAATTTAAGTACAAGGGCTTCCAGTTTTTTAGTTTTGATGGTATGGAGAAGTTCCTGGGTAATCTCTATGGGTTCATGAATAAGTCTGTTATTAAGAAAGCCAAATTGCTCCAGGGAAATGGCTTTAGAAAGAATGGGCTTTAGTCTAGACAAGATAATCTTGAAGATCAGTTTATAGATGGGCCTATATCCCTCTGTAATCTCAATTATATATATATATATATATATATATATATATATATATATATAAAGTGACAACGATACAACATTGAAATGANAATATTCCATGAACTTTCTAAAGGTTTCATAATGTATGCAAATTTTAATTTTTTCTTATTTTTAATTAATGTGGTAAATGATAAAAATAGTATTTTCAAGGTCTATAAACAAATCAAAATTCAACATACATTATGAAACCTTTAGAAAGTTCATGGAATATTTATATTAAAGTGTTGTATTGTTGTCATTTGAATGTTGTATCGCTGTCACTTTATATAATATGAAAAAAATTTGAATAAATAAAAACATATTAATATTATTTTTCTCAAACTTAAAGGATACATTTGTATCACTAGCCAAACTAATAGGGTGACCTGAAACATATAGTCTCTGCCGACAAGGACTAATAATAATAACAAGTGAATATGCCATAAAGTGACTACTCTATGATAAATATAAAATTGAGAAAGTAAATAAGTTAAAGGTTGAATATGGAAACTCGAGAATTTATTTACATAACATGTCACATCAATTAAGGATTTGTCCATAATTTAATCACGTCAAAGTTAAAACATCATATAGTAAGTGTCAAGAAATGTGTTTTGTTTTTTATTACACAAGTAACAAATGACATGGGAAAGTTGTCACATGACACTTTTAGAAATTTCATATTCAATATTTTTACTTTTATTTTTTATGTTTAAAAAATTTAGTTACATTTTCAAGGATTTATGTCCTTTGACCAATGAGAAAATAAAATGAGTATAAAACAAATTACTCAAATTTTTTGCTAATTAAAAAAAACCTAATTTAAGAAATTATGCTATATAAACATTGTACTAGCCTTAAGGGTTAGCTTAATTGGTAAGATACTCACACGCTTTCTTGGTAAGGAGGAAGGTTACGAGTTCGAACCTTGAATTCTTCTTTAGAGCTTCGATAAGGAAGGCTCACGGTTTACCACTCTTATCATTCATAAAACATAAGAAAGTATTGATAGATTTATAGATAAATTTATAAAAAATATAAAATAAAATATAATTAATATTAAGTCAAAACACTTTCACTTAAAAATAAAAATAATTTATTATAATTTGATTAAATATTAAATTTAAGATTAATAATTTAATTTAAATAAATATCAAAATGATGTATAAGAGCCATTATTTGTGTAACAATAATCCCTCAATGCATATAAGTTAAAAATTATATTTCATGATATACCATCCCTTTGCTTTTTTATAAAATTATCATGAATAATAGTTTTCTGATGAAGTGGTAGGAATTTTGATTTGATGATTAATTTGAAGTGGTGCTATGATGAGACACAATAATCCCTCAATGCGTACAAGTTAAAAATTATATTTCATGATATACAATCACTTTGCTTTTTTATAAAAAAAATCATGAATAATAGGTTTTCTAATGAAGTGATTGTTATTTTGATTTGATTTGATGGTAAGTAAGCGGTGCTATAACTCTCATTAGCTAATTAATAAATTTTATGATTGTTTTATTATTCAAGTGAGTTGTTTAATACAATCAAAACCAAATATGGTTATTAATAGACTTTATGGTTATTAATAGACTTTAGTATACTAAAATATGGTTGTTAATGGACTTTCCTAAAAATTTGAAAAAATATTATTTTTTTTCAAAATATTATTTAAATTAAATAAATTATTAAATTATTTTGAAGATAAAATATATTGAAAGTGTTTTGAAGAATGTTGACTAAAATCCAAAATTTGAACAATTTATAAGATCAAAGTTAAAAACTAGAAACCAAAGCTTGAAAAGGCCATCATAATCAAATCTAACTAATCTAACTGATGGCCTCAGATAAAATCCTTCTAGATGTATAATCCAACTCACCTTATGGTCAAAATAAAAGTGGGAAATCATGTCTCCACATTACCATATCTTATATTCTCTCATGTCTCTCCGAGCTCTAAGTACGTGAATTAAGCATAGGAGGATGACAAAGCCAAAATGATCCAATAACAACTTTAAATATGTACCTTATTTACTCGAGTCCTCTGAGGCCAAAGAAACTAGATCCAAAAGAGGGACTAAATTTCAAGATGATCTCCATAGCAAAAGCCCAACTAACCCCACCTCTTCATTCAACCTTAGTTTTGAAAACATTACCTTAAAATCATCTATCAAGGTTAATAGGGAAGATTTGAAGTTCTTTGTCATATGAGAGAGATTCCTTAGTTAGTTTTTTACCATTAAATCCATTCCTACATGTAATGTAGCTACCTTTGAATTTGTACCATCCCTTGATGGAAAAACTAAGCCTTTATCCAATATGGTAAAACAAATGACCCCTAAATCCTCAATGTTCATATTTGTTTTAGAACTAGACTCTTGGAAGGACATCCACCACACACATCACTACTTTCCATATTTTTCTCCATTTACCCCTTGACTAGAAGAGACTATTCCAAAAGACTACATGCAAATACTCCCAACACACCCTTTCAATATGCCTCTTCCAAATCCTTAACCCCTAAGTCAAATTTACAACCTCCATTAACATGAGATTAACATATTTATTAAGATGTGTGTTATCCACTAAGTTTCACTTAGGGGATTTTTCAAGTGATCCACCAAGGATCGAAACAAATCATTGTTCTTACTTAGTGCTCAAGAAGTTCCGTGGTTTCATCAGGGCCAGTTGTGGTCCCTTGTTTCACATGTTCACACCCCCTTGGGGGAATTGTAATAAATGACATAGCATTATGGTTTCTTTTTGTAAAAGGCTTGGCCTCCTTAGGACTTGCTCATCAATGTCATCATCCTCGAGTGTTTTTCCCCTTGTCGATTATGTAACACTTTTTTAAGCGTCATATAATTTTCAAGTTTTTCAGTCAAAATCCTCCAAAACTGGGAAGGTGAAATTGGTGATTTTGTCCTAAAAGGCTATTAAATCCTAGGGTCTATGTATTATACCATACTAGTCATAGTCCTAAAGTTTCGTGGACATGCACTAAGTCTTTCATATGATTTTTTTTATTTTTAGATTTTTAATAAAGTCATCGATAGGGTGTATTTTAATTGTAAAAGTTTAAAAGGTCATAAAATTGGTCATGGGGAGGCTCGTTTTTGGACCCAGATCCCCCACTTAACCCCTAAACCCACTTTTGAGAGTCAACTTAGTAATTTTCAATTATTGATTTTGATTTTCTCTCCAAAATGATTCAGAGGGTCAAATAATTGGGAAAATTAGAGAAAATCCAATTCCTAAGTCAAAGGCAGCTTGTTTGGGATTTGTCTTTGAGGTGTCAAAGTTGTTGAAGTATTGAAGATATTGTCTGGGACATTTATGAGCATAGAGGAGCATATTTAACGATCAAAGGAGGGGCTCCAACTCACTTCCACAAAAGGGGGTGAATTCTCTCATGGAGGGTGGTTTTGCCACTTGGATGAAGTGGTTAGAGGAGGTAAAGGCTTACCAAACCAAGTGGGATACCTCAATATAGGTGGAAGCCTTTCCTCCCATGAATTCAAACCTCCTCCCACCATTATCTCAACCCCCCAAACCAACTCACACTTGGTAAATTCTCCCCCTTGGGGTTTGAGCTTCTTTTTTGCTATAAAAGCAGGGGTTTGCTCCTCAATCAGAAGGATGCATTGAACCTATTCCCTTTGTACTTATGTTTCTGATATTTTGTTGATAAATATTGAAGGCTTTGGAGGCTAGTTTGTGATTGCATTGTGAGCTTGTGACTTGGTCAAAATTTGAGGTGAAATTTGTGGAATTTCATGCTTTATTTCTTTCGAATGATGTGTTTAGATCCAGTTAAATTTCAATACCTATTTGCTTCTGTTAAGTTACTTATGTTCATTTTATTATCAGAATTTTGTAGGAGTAGAAACATGTATTTGGTTATACTTATTCTCTCCTTCTTCTTTTTGATTAATGAAATGTCTGGATTACCCTTTTTCTTTTGAGAAATTGCCTAGTTTTTTGCAGATTTGTCTCAGAGTGAAGGGGCTTGGAGATCAGTTGCATACACTTCTCTTTACAACATCCATTTTTTTTTCTAATACAATTTTTTTGCAGATCCCTCTCTCCTTCATTTCTTTCAAGCACAGGATTAGGAATTTCAGTCTTCTTCTCTCTAAAATTCAAGCTTTCTTCTTGGTTTCGGTTACTTGATGCTTAGTAAAATTGGATAAATAATTTTGTATCTGAAATTTGATTTTATTCAAGCATATATATCAGATCTAGATTCAATTTTAAAGCTTTATATTAAAGTATATCCGTTTCAATCTTTCAAAGCGCCATTTTCACTAAAAAATCTACAATTTTATGAGCATTTTGAGTAGTATAGATTATATTTTTGTTTTGATTAATTTAGGATATTATAATAAATTTAACTTGCTGGTTTTTAATAGGTTTTGAGAAAAGGAGGAGGATATACTGCTCAAATTTCAAGTCTTGGGTGATTCGGGACATCAAAAACTCCATCCTCCATCCCTTTTTTCTTTCCATTTCTCTCCTGGCGACATTGTAAGCCTTTCGATCCCTTTCAAGCATAAAAGTGCAAATAATGATTCATTTTTTTAATTATATTGTAAACTCATTAATAAAGAAATCAAGTGGGATACACAATGCCCATACTCCATCCCCCATGGGGGAATTCACAACCTTTTTCATGGTTTGGATTTTACTAATCAACACTTGCACACAATATGCCTTCTTGAAAGGCTGTAAATATTAGTTGTTTTTACTTAATTTCATCTCAGAATAGGTTTTACTTTCTTACCTAACTCGTTTCCACAAAGTATGCTCTCGCCACCAACTAAAGGCTTTGCCGATTATTGGTGGATGATCAGAAAGTGACACATGGTTGTGGTTCTAATTTATTGTTAATCCTTTGATTTTACAAACTTATTTGCTGTATCAAATTGGAATAAACATTTTGTCGTTAACTTATGTATGCTCTTTTCCTCTGCGGGATTTTCCTGGTCGTTGGGAAATCAAAAGAGGTTTTCGACACTTTCTAATTTCTTCATATTAATTTAATAATTCATTAATAAAATCAACTCCCCTTAGAAACAATATGAAAATTCGGTGTACGATAGTTGACAATCATGGGAAAATTCTTCAAAGGAAGCGGGAACAACTGAGCAGTGACCTCGAGATACAGTCAGGCTACACCATTGTTGGTGTAGTGTTGGACACCTTCTCAGAGACTCCGATTCAACCCACATTTATGAGTGAGGAACCACTTTAGTTTTCTTCCAGACATATTCTCAGTACTTTCAGTAAATCGAGAATCCCCTTCCCATAATTCAACTCATATTCTAATAGTTAAAACTGACCAAGACACATTGCAAAACATTTCATTTCAAGAACATTATTTTACTTTGACTCCATTGGCACTGATGTAATTCACATTTATTTCAATTTGCTTATGTGTTGATGTTATGTTGTTGAGTATTTACTTAAATTTGCAAATAATCTTGTCTTAGTAATTTTACTCCAAAAACTCCTAAGCAACTTCATCATTAACGACTAAAGCTTAAGAGCCTTAGACAACTCTTTCTTAGGGACCACCCCCCTTGGATTCGTTAGGGGTTTGGCCTAAATGGAGGAGTCAATATTGAGTGACAGTACTTGAATCGATACTTTCCCCCAAGGACACACCTATAAGCAGCTTGAATATTTTTGCTGCGCTTAACCCCCATGTGTGTGAAAGGTGACACACATGATTTTTCCTGGGATACGACTTTATTCTATTTTTTTGCTTTGTTTGATGAATGATTAGAGTAGATCTTTTATTTTGTCTGGAGACTCCACTAACCTTTTTCCTTTATACAATGAAAAATAAAAAAAGATAAATTTTTGTGAAAGATTCATGATGCATATTTTTCTTTTCACATGGCGACTCCATTGAAGGGATAAAACCCTTGTTTCTGGCAAAAATGGTTGAGATTGATTGTGTGTAGATGAGCCCATGCAAACAATAAAATTTTAAATCTCATCATTTTGACAACTCTGTGGTTATATCAATTGCTTGATATTGAGTAAACAATATGGATGAGGAAAGAGCTCGGATTTCTAGTGAATATCCTTCCATTAACTTCTCAAACATCCTAGGATTCCCTAATTATCATAATGGTGAAGATATATATGATTATATACCTATATTTTGGGGAAATGAGCATGCAGAGGTTTGACATGTCATATATTTCCTTAAAATTCTAGCTGACTACAATGTTTTGTATGAAGATAATATGATGGAAATGTTTTTCAGTACTCTACGAGGAAATGCTTGTGAATGGTATCTCAATGGTCTTCCAAATAAATGTATTACTTCCCTTTCAAGCTTCCTTAGAATATTATTGAGTCAATGACATACAAGAGAGAAGGACATGGAAGATTTAGACAAGTTCATGGAAGGGTTCCTTTTTGCTTCCTTGCCTATGATAGAGTATCATGAGGAAGACCTTAAATCTCATTAGGATAGGAAATGATAGGTACTGGGTACTACCTCCAAGAGATCACAATGAAGAACAAATCCATGATGATTCCATTGAGTTTGTGCATGAAGATCCCTTAATTGAAAAAATTGTTGAAGACCCTCCTCATGTCACATCAACAGAGACTATTGAAGATTGGGGACCCTCCCATGGTTATTTCAGTGATTAAGATCACATTTGTACTCCAGGTCAATCTCAAGATGAAACCATTATAGAATATTGTAATGAAACTTATGATGAAATCTGTAATGTGCATGATGGAACTCCTACTTGTTCTCAATATAATGATGATAGTCTGGAAGGTTTACTTCCTTGCGACCTTTTTTTCTGAAGAATATTAGTATGAAGGTGAGGACAAGTATATCCTGGATCATGATACAAGTGACGAAGACTCCCTTATGTCCAAAAAAGATGTTGATGAGGATTCCTGGACATTCATTGAAAACACAACTTCTATGACATGTATGGGGAGGAAAATAATGAACCGAAAATTTTTGATGGTTTTGTTGATAGTCTTGTCTATGGCATATCTAACAGAGGGAGTTTTGAGTCTCTTGATGGTTTTACTGAAGATCCTATTTGTGAGGTTTTAAAAGGAGAGAGCATGAAACTAATCCATATGATCAGTCTGAGCCATATATCACTGTCAATAATGAAGACAAAGAGAAGAAATACATATAAGAACTAGATACCAGTGATGAGGAATCTATCACATCTCACATATATGGGGAGGATGACTATTGGACTATTATTGAAAATCCAACCTATGAGACTTTTGGAAATATTTTTTAAAATCCCATCTATGATATGTCCAACGAGGAGAATGTCTACTCTTACTTATGAAAGTTGTAAAGAAGAGAAATCAGATTTTTCATACGATTAGTTAGAACTGTAATTGAGAGTATCTTTAATGAGGACTTGGAGAAGCAATACAATGAAGAGTCAGATTGGGTGCAACTAATTGAATATTTTTTTTATCCATTGTCTTCACATATAGACGTTCCTTATGATTTGGAGCAGTTTTGGGTTTACACACAGAGTTATCAGCATATAGTCCCTTTTGATGAGTATGATTATCTGCCTCATCATACAAATGTTTACATTAGTCCTATCCAATCTTGGATAGAAGAATCTTGCAAGAGGACTTGCTAGTTTTGGAAGAAGTTTGATGACCTTTCCCATGATAATAATTTTCCATCAAACCCTCCCATATTGAAGTTTCATGCATGTTTGCATTTCTTGAATAATGTTTCCTTGCTTTGGCTGGTAACCAAAGACAAGGAATTTTTTTTTAAAATTGATAAAATTCTTAGGTGGTTACATTGTATTTCTGATTACACCTAACCTTTTTTATGTCATGCTTAGAGTAGGAAAATAAGCTCCTTAAAGTGAGCATTTAATTTATGCATTTCTTTTACGTACTTAGGAATAAAACTCTCTTTCATTAATTAGTTTTGGTTCCTTTCAATAAAGCAACTTATAGTTCATTGGTTCTTTTCATAAAACTTGTGCTACTAAGGTTTTCTTGTCAAGCTGAAATGTTTTTATAGATTATATAAACCAGAGATGTTTGTATTCTCATATCCTCTCCTTGCATGAAGACCAGATCGAGCACACGTCTCGTAGTTGGATCCAAATGTTATCCACTAAGCTTCACTTAGGGTATTTTTCAATTGAGCCACCAAGGATTGAAACAAATAATTGTTCTTACTCAATGCTCAAGAAGTTCTGTGGCTTCATTAGGGCCAGGTGTGGTCCCTTGTTTCACATATTCACACCCCCTAGGGGGAATTGTAATAAATGACATAGCATTACGGTTTATTTTTTTAAAAGGCTTGGCCTCCTTAGGACTTGGTCATCAAGGTCATCATCCTCAAGTGTTTTTTCCCTCGTTGATTGTGTGACGTTTTTTTGAGTGACATATAATTTTCAAGTTTTTTCACTCAAAATACTTCAAAGTCGGGATGGTGAAATTGGTGATTTTGTCTTAAAAGGTTATTAAATCCTAGGGTCTATGTATTATACCATTCTATTCATAGTACTAAAGTTCCATGGACATGCTCTAAGACTTTCATAGGATTTTTTAATTTTTAGATTTTTAATAAAATCATCGATAGGGTGTATTTTAATTGTAAAAGTTTAAAAGGTCATAAAATTGGGCCTAGGGGGGAAATTTGGTCATGGGGATACTTATTTTTGGACACATATCCCCCACTTAACCCCTGGACCCACTTTTGAGAGTCAAATTAGTAATTTTGATTTTCTCTCCAAAATGATTCATAGGGTCAAATAATTGGGAAAATTGGTGAAAATCCAATTCCTAAATCAAAGGAATCTTCTCTGGGACTTGTCTATGAGGTGTAAAAATTGTAGAATATATTTTATGGGACATTTACGAGCATAGAGGAGCATCTTCAATCATCAAAGGAGGGGCTCCGACTCACTTCCAGAAAAGGGGGGCAAATTCTCTCATGGAGGGTGGTTTAGCCACTTGGATGAAGTGGTTATAGGAGGTAAAGGCTTCCCAAACTAAGTGGGATACCTCAATATAGGTTGCATCCTTCCCTCCCACGAATTAAAACCTCCTCCCACCATTATCGTAACCCCCAAAACCACCTCACACTTGGAGAATTCGCTGCCTTGGGGTTTGAGATTCTTTTTTGTTATAAAAGCATGGTTTTTCTCCTCAATCAGGAGGATGCATTGAGCCTCTGCCCTTTGTACTTATATTTCTGATATTTTTTTAATAAATGTTGAAGGATTTGGATGCTAGTCTGTGATTGCATTGTGAGCTTGTGACTTGGTCAAAATATGAGGTGAAATCTATGGAGTTTCATGCTTTATTTCTTTGGAATGATGTGTTTAGATCCAGTTAAATTTAAATAAGTATTTCCTGCTGTTAAGTTACTTATGTTCATTTTATTATCAGAATTTTATAGGAGTAGAAAAATGTAGTCGGTTATACTTATTCTCTCCTTCTTTTTGATTAATGAAATGATTGGATTAACCTTGTTCTTTTGAGAATTTGCCTAGTATTTTGCAGATTTGTCTCAAAGTGAAGGGGATTGGAGCTTGATTGCATCCACTTGTTTTTACAACATACATTTTTCTTTTTCTAATACAATTGTTTTTCATATCCCTCTCTCCTTCGTTTATTTCAAGCACGGGCTTGGGAATTTCAGTCTTCTTCTCTCTAAAATTCAAGCTTTCTTATTGGTTTCGGTTACTTGATGCTTAGTAAAATTGGATAAATATTTATGTATCTGAAATTTGATTTTATTCGAGCATATATATCAGATCTATATTCACTTTTTAATATTGATCTTAAACTAGATCCGTATCAATCTTTAAAAGCGCCATTTTCATTAAAAAATATACAATTTTATGAGCATTTTGAGTAGTATAGATTATGTTTTTGTTTTGATTAATTTATGATATTATAATAAATTTAACTTAGTGTTTTTTATCAGGTTTTGAGAAAAGGAGGAGGACATATTGCTCAAATTTCGAGTCTTGGGTCATCCGGGACATAAAAAACTCCATCCTCCATCCCTTTTTTTCTTTCCTTTTCTCTCCTGACGACATTGTAAGACTTTCGATCCCTTTCAAGGATCAAAGTGAAAATAATAATTCATTTTTTTTTATCATATTGTAAACTCATTAATAAATAAATTAAGTGGTCTACACCGCGCCCACACTCCATTCCCCTTGGGGGGATTCACAGCCTTTTTGATGGTTTGCATTTTACTAATCAACAATTGCACACAATCCACCTTCTTGAAAGGTTGTACAGATTAGTTGTTTTTAATTAATTTCATCTCAGAATAAGTTTTAATTTCTTACCCAACTCGTTGCCACTAAGTATACTCTCGCCACCAACTAAAGGATTTGCCAATTATTGGTGGATGATTAGAAAGTGACACATAGTTGCGGTTCTAATTTATCGTTAATCCTTTGATTTTACAAACTTATTTGTTGTATCAAATTGGAATAAACATTTTGTCGTCAACTTGAGTATGCTCTTTCCCTTTGCAGGATTTGCCTAGTCGTTGGTAAATCAAAAGCGGTTTTCGACACTTTCTAATTTCTTCACATTAATTTAATAATTCATTAATAAAATCAACTCTCCTTAGAAACATTACGAAAATATGACGTATGATAGTTGATAATCGTGGGAAAATTCTTCAAAGTAAGTAGGAACAACTGAGTAGTGACCTTGAGATACAGTTAGGATACACTCTTGTTGGTGTAGTGTTGGACACCTTCTTAGAGACTCCGATTCATCCCACATTTCTGAGTGAGGAACCACTTTAGTTTTCTTTCGGAAATATTCTCAGTACTTTCAGTATATCGAGAATCCCCTTCTCGTAACTCAACTTATATTCTAATAGTTAAAAATGACTAAGACACATTGCAAAACATTTCATTTCAACAACATTATTTTACTTTGACTCCATTGGAACCGATCTATTTCACATTTATTTCAATTTTCTTATGTGTTGATGTTATGCTACTGAATATTTAGTTAAATTTGCAAACAATCTTGTCTCAGTAATTTTACTCCAAAAAATCCTAAGCAACTTACTTCATCATTAACGACTAAAACTTAAGAGACTTAGACAACTCTTTCTTAGGGACCACCCCCCTTGGATTCATTAGGAGTTTGGCCTAAACGAAGGAGTCAAGATCAAGTGACAGTACTTGACTCGAGACTTGACCCCAAGGACAGACCTAGCATCTTGAAGATTTCTGCTGCGCTTAACCCCCAGGTGTGTGAAAGGTGGCAACAATGTGTAGGGTCAACCAAAGCCTCAAAACCTTCATTGGATATCCCTAAACCACTACTCAATACCACTAAAAAATTCAAAGATCAAACATATTGGTCACCAATATTAGATGATTCCACCTCCTTTGAAACAAAAGTCTCTAAAGCCTCTGAAGAGACTACAATCCTTTATCCTTAGGAAGTTGGAATTTGGTATTTCTAAACAAATCCAACCACATGTAAAGTGATGCATAAGTTTTAATAATAACCCCATTTCCAATACCATTTTATGAGAAACACTTGCATAATTTAGAGCTTTTGTCTTTACACATGTACTTAGGAAACATTTACTACACTGATTGAATTATCTCCTACACATCTAAATCCAAATCTACCCTCTATTGGCGTAAGTAAAAATATACACCACATAACATGGCATTTAAATATACAATCCATATAACTCCTAGCAAAACATTATCACAAACAATGAAACTACTATATACACAACAAATTTAAGAAAACATCAAACTCAACGATACTTCCACTAATAATAATAATATTTATCTTCATGAATGTAGGAAAGATTTCAATCCATGGACTTTACAACAGTTGTATATATTCTCCTAACACACATACACACACACACACACACACAAGTTGAAGCCAACCCAATAGGTTACTTCACTTCGACATCCATCATAATAGGACAAATCCATATATGTTCTCAATGATGTATTATTTATTATTCATATATTCCATAATGATTACTTGAGTACACAGACACATATATAAATACACATAGATAGAGTAATAAGTCACGTCCTTTGGAAAATGCATGAATTATCATTATTAGTACATTAATGTTATTTTCCTAATGACGATTACTACATAAGAGTTCATAAGATTTATTTATTACATAGTGGTAATATATACTAGTTGTATTACATGTCTCCCCCCTTTAAAAATAACGCATTGTCATTAAAGCACAGATAAGAAGCACTTCTTTTAATACAATGATCAATCTTCCTGTGACTTTCACCCATTAAATAAGGTTGAGGACACAAGGAGACATGTATTTCGAAGCTTTGCAACATACCGTTGCATCAAAAAAATACTAATCCAACATAAACAAATTCTTTTCGAATCTCTCTGATAATAAGAGTTTGGATTCAATCTTTTTTCTTGTTGACTTTGAGATGTATTGCTGTTTGGATGCTTCGATACGTAAGAACAACATTGACATTGGTATGTTGTTTCTTGAGTGATAGAATTTCTATAATTAAGGTGCCGATATGGTACCATGATAAGTTTACTTTTCCTAATATTTGGTTTAGATGTTTTATGATATACTTGAGTTGTCATGTTGATATTTGATATTTTGTATTTACTGGTGCATCAATGGATTCATTAATGATCAATGGAATTCCAATCAACACTAAATGTGTATAGGTTGATATGTTAGTGAATTGTTTCTTGCACTCATTTTTTGGATGTTCTTTCATTGATAATGATTCATCAATAATGACACTTTTATTTGTAGTTTTAATTACTCCTATTGAGATCCTTTATCTGCATTTTCAACTTTTGAAAACTTCGTTGATTCACTCACATCCATGGATGTTTCCTTGTCTAGTTTTGGGATTTATATATCCTTATGTTTTAATTTTTTTAACTTATGTAAGTAGAATCTGACTATGACTCTTCAAACGATTAATTTCCTTATCTTTATTTGATAAAACCTTATCCATATTGTTCTTTTCATCTTGTTTTATTGTGATTCTAGATCATATTGAATTGCAACATATTTTGGAATCAATGCATGGTATTTTACTTTTAACTCACCATCCTTTTTCTTTGATGCTTATAGTTCCTTTTCCATCTCCTTAGACTTGTCAAATTGGTATTCTAGTTTTCAATGTAGGATATGTATTTCATGTTGAAATATTCTTTAGCATTTTCAACATCTCTAATTTCCATTCTTAGGACCTCATTTTTGTCTTGACACCTTTGTGTTTAGATTCTAGATTCTCTAGGTTCTTTGCTTTTAACCTTTTGATTCCCATAATTGTGGCTACATAGAGTGTTGGAATGGTATCCTAGTTTCGAGATTCCTCTTCATCTATTTTTTGTGTTGGAAGAAGATAGATGCTCATCTTCCTCATCTTTGTTGGTATCACTATTATTTTTTTCACATAAGTAGAACTTTTTGTCCTTGCATCTATGTCCTTGAATCCAATTGGGAGCATCACTTATGATCTTATCCGTTCCTTGTAACTGATGGGAAGGTTCTTTGGTGAGGGGGAAGATAAGGAGGGTGTTGATAGGACATGTGTTTTCTTCAGTGAGTTTATATTTTTGACGAGCTTGCTCGACATCTTTGACACCTAGTACTTATAGTTCGTTCATTATATTTGGTTTCAACCATGTTATGTAAATTTGTATTAGTTGTTTATCATATATTATTTTGACATAGGTGGTTAGTATAAGAATATCACTAAAATGTTGTTCCACTGTACCAGGCTGTTGTGATCGAGTGAGCTTGGCATAGACTTCATCCTCCTCTATACCATGAAATATTTTGAAAAATTTCTTTTTGAAAGTGTCCCAATCTCTTGCCAGTCCTTGAGAGTTGGATTTCCACCATATAAACTAGCCATAGGCCGATATTTTTAGGTACATCAACGCCACATTAATTTTATAATCATCATCATAATGAATCTAGTCTATATGAAAACAATGTTCAATTTTAGTAATCCATCTTGTACTTTCTTGATCATCCTCATGAAATTTCAGTACTCCCATTATTATTTTATGAATAACATTGTTAAACAAAGTTGCATTATTAGATGATTGGTGTGGTTGTGAAATGAACTTGGGCTATTCATTCCTTTACTTTCATATTTTAAGATTTCCACATCATCTTGCAACAATATGAGTGGACCCAAATTCTTGTGTTGAAAATGAGATTTCGGTGTCTACATCGGCCTCCATATTTTTCATTGTTTTATTTACCTTAGTGTTCAAAGGTCCTTAATACGTTATGCAATGGATATATGTATCACAACAATTTTTTTTCCTTTTTGAATTGAAAGTATATCACATTTATGTGAATTGCTTTTTAGTTTTCTTCTTTTCGAGTTTCCAGTAACAAATTTTCATTGCTTTTGACTTATCTTTATGCCAAAATATATTATTATTATTATTATAACTAATTAATTGAGGACTGGTTGCACACTGAAGAGACCCCCCTCCATTAATATTTAGTGTGGGGCATGTTTTTTTCTTGCAAACATATAACCGATCTTTTTAAAAAGTCATGGCACTTCCAAATTAGGGAAAGCATAATGAATGGTGACTTAGGGAAGGATCAAAATTTCTATTTATTTATTTGAAATGGAGGTGTTACAAAATTTCCCTTCATACTTCATTGCGGAATCTTGCAACAAGATCGAAGGTCTTGTCACTTTAGAAGAGGTAAAAAACACTATCAGGTTTTGCTAAGGATTAGAGCCTATGCCCAATAGTTGGACCTTGGAATTTTCCTTCAGTTGTTTGATGTCATTGGAAATGAATTATTAGCCATGGTGGAGGAATCAATATCTTTGGGGAATATTTCAAGAGCCCTAAACTTGATTGTCATTTCCTTAATCCCAAAAAAATTGAGACCTACTTCTCTCAATGACTTTTGACCTATTGCTCTATGCAATTTGTATTACAAATTAATATTCATAATTATTTCTAATAGGATTAAGTCCTTTTTATCAATGCCACTCTGCAAGGAACAATTTGGTTTTCTACACAATAGGCAGATTTTGGATGCAGTGGGGGTGACTCAAGAAGCTATGCACTCTATTAAGATTAAAAAATTGGTGGTTGTCCTATTAAAATTAGACCTTGTAAAAACATATGACAATGTGGATTGGGATTTCCTGAAATTTATCCTTCATTAGATTGGGTTGAGCCTAGATATCATCATATGGATTATGACTTACGTGTCTATAATTAATTGTGTTGTGTTGGTAAATGGAACTCCATTTTTTTTCCAAATCCACAAGGGTATGTCATAGGGACACCCCTTGTCTCCATTATTATTATTATTGGTTATTGAGGGACTTAGTCTACTGATTTCAAGGATGAGAATGTAAGGTCGAATTATGGGAGTGAAGGTATCCCCCAACCATGTACTATCCCACTCACTATTTGTTGGTGATTCCATGCTCTTTGGGGAGGGTTCTATCCATGAATGGACATAATATAAATATCCTTTGGACCTTTTTTGCAGTGCTTCATGGATGGTAATAAGTATTGAAAAGTATTTTTTTTTTGAAAAATGAAATTGACCCTGAAATTGTCTCTAGCATCCAAGTCCTCCTTCCATTTCAGATGATGCATTTGGGAGAAAGATGTAAGTACCTAGGGCACCCCATAAATCCAAACTGTTATTCAAAGGCTGTCTGGGATTATATTAGGAGGAAATTGGATAGGAGGATCAATAACTGGTGTCATAAGTGGCTGACATTGGATGGACAAATGGTTCTAATAAAATTTGTCTGGATTCCATTCCCGTATACTGGTTTTTATTAGCTAAATTTCCAATCTTCAATCTTTACAAGATAAGACAAAAATGCTTCAACTTCCTATGGTTGGGACAGAAGGAAAATAATGGAATGAATTTGGTAAATTGGTAGAGGCTGGCTCAACCTAATAGGGATGGGGGTTTAGGAACATTTATAATTTCAAGCAAGCTCTAGCTGTTAAAGGTTTAGGGCGTGTTCTTATGGACTTAGGATTATGGAGCACAATTATGAGAGACAAATAGCTCAAAGGTGATCTAGTGGATACCTGGGTTAGAACACATTCAAAGAAGGTTATTAAGGGATTGAATTTTGGATGGGATTATTGAAATCCATGCCAAGCATCCAAAATTGATTATTCTGGAAGATTGGAAATGGACAAAAATGTCAGGTATGTAGTGATGCTTGGTTGGGGGAACTGGAATATTTCAAATTATCCTTGGTCATTATAGAGGTCCTTGACAATATAGGCATTACTACGTCGGTTCAATTTTATGGGAGGGTTGGAAGAGAAGAAACATGGATTAATAGTGGTGATCTAGGATTGAATGGAGTGTTGGCAATGGAATGGGATACATATGTGAAGGAGTTTCAACTCTCTAGCGTTTATCTTTCCATGGAGGAGGGCACCCTAGCGTGGTCATGGAATAATTAGAATTTCCAAGTGGTGGTAAACATGTCTTATCAATCCATGCTCTACTTTGAGATGATTGAGGAACCTTACCGCTCGTTCCAATTATTTGGAAATGGACAACTCCTTTGTAAATTATGTTGGAATATAATCCGTCGGGATTATACGTTATTGTAAATATTAGGAATATGAAGAGACTCTAGGATGTGTGATCCCAAGAGTCATCGTAGATGTATAACTAAAGGCATTCTATGGAGAAATAATAAGAATTCGGGAGTTATTCCACCTGACAATGGTATCAGAGCTCCATAACTCCTTCCTGCAAGCTTTCCAGTCTGCCTGCCATTCTCCTGCTTTCTGCTAGACTCTCTTCCATTGAAGAGGCTTGCCGCCTCAACTCTGGCATATGCCCTCTGCGTCCTCTTGCCAGTAGACTTTTCAAGAATTTTTTCCCGCAGTCTAGAATTTCCCAGTCTGGCATATTCTCTGAGTGCATATTATTACTTGCATGCCATTCAAATAGCTCAATTCATTGACTAAACCCTAATTTTTGTCCATGCATTTCCTCTGCGTGTTGTACCTGCTATTTTCTGTGTTGGAGTCTGCCTATTATCTATATGCACTCTGCACCTTAATCTTCTTTCCACTAGCATGAAGTGTGAGACTCCCATTGTGGATACTATAGTGACCTAGTCTGCTCGAAGGTCGAGTTGCTTCTAATTCGAATTGATAGCTCTTTAAATTAGGTACTGTAGCTGCTTGCCACTGCTGAGAACGACCTCGACAACACAACTGGTGAAAGGTGATATAGTCTTTCCTGGAGAGTTGCGGCCAGCTCTTGGACTTGGTGTCCTCTATGATTGGAAATTTATCACAGTGCTGCGTGCAACGTAGGTATCGCAAGGAGGAAGTAGCAAAATATAAAATTTAAGCTCCAGCTCGTGTTGGTTTGGTTGCTCTAGTTGATGTGGTTTGTATCCATCTCAAACATCTTTCTTTCAAAGGACAATTTAATTTTTTTGAAGACTGATATATGATGGCCTCTTGCTATGAGTGAATTGCTGTGAGGTGGAGATTTCATCGTGGGATACGTTGGAGGTTCCCGGGAGACTATTGATGCGTATTGATGAAGACTAACTACATATCCATTTTGTGTTGGATTGTTGTATGGACTGCATCTTCCTGTTTTGTTGCGACTGTCTTGAGACTGTGTGGTCACCACCTACGTACTAGTGTGACCTTGATCATTTTACATCAATCCAAGAGAAAGAAATTGTGTAGAATTCATTGATGACCTTGGCACATCAACAATAAGATTATTGCATTACAAGAAACTTGCATCAGCCTGCTTTTCTTTGACCTACGACCTGCTCTGCTTGTGTTGGTGAGAGATTGTTTTCTACTAGTTTGAAAGCCATTGAAAGCATATTTAAAGTTGGTATTGTAGGCTTGAGAGGATTAAGTTTGTATTTCAAAGTTTGTATGACAATAGCAGAGACATTGACATTGTTGTAAAGCTTGAGGAAGGTGGCAGAGACTTAGACCTACACCTTTACTCTCTCTTCTTTTTCTCCTATTGTTTTAGTTGCAAGATTCAATCACAGAATCTATAGCATCTGTAGTTGGTGCCACTCTCACTAGCAAAGACACTTATCCAGAATGGTGGAGGAAGATCAAATCTGCCTTCATCTACAATGACCTTTGGGACAGTATTTGCGAAGGCACCACAATAGAGACAGAAGTTGGAGGGCCCATAACCGAAGACCCAGGACCTCCAGAATCCAAGAAAGAGAAGGCCTTTTGGAAAACAAAAGACAAGAAAGCTTTAGTGGTAATCACTGCCACAGTCAGTGAAGAGGTGAGCCAGCACATATTGCCTGCAAAGTCATGTTTTGAAGCACTGAAAACGTTAAAAGATCTGTATGATTCACACTCTGAAATGGAAGTTATTCAACTAATGCTAAAACTATTCACTTTAGAAGTAAAAGACAATGATCCCATGTTAGTTGCCTCTGAAATCAGAGCTATCATGCACAAGATTCAAGCCACTGGTATGAAACCAGATATTCCCCTTGCAACATTTGTAAAATATTTGTATCCTTCTCACTCCAACTATCTTGAGTCGTTGCAAGCAAGTGACAAGTTCAAATCACTGACATTTGACATCCTGGTAGAGAAGATAGCTGACAGAGAGAAAGATTTTGGTAAGAAGACAACCGAGCATTCTGGTGAATCACTTTGCTTTGCTCAAAAAGCAAAGAACCACACCAAAGACCAATCCAAAGATCATCCCAAAGGAGAAAGCAGCAAGAGAGGCAGAGGAAGAAGAAACTTCAGAGGTAGAGGAGGTAGAGACAACTCCAACAAAAGATCAGATTTGAAGTGCAAGCGTTGTGGAAAGATTGGAAACATAGCAGATCAGTGTTGGGCTTCATGGGACTTCATCAAAGATGAACATAACCAGAAGAAAGATGACAATAAGAACCAAGATGCTAGTAAATCTTCAGATTCTGCTCATTGTATTGTTGCACATTGTAATCTTGGTATTAATGAAATGACTTCACTTTCATCTTACACAGATTGTTGGCTACTTGATACTGGTGCAACATCACACATGACTTTTAGAAAAGACTATTTTGAAGAACTTAATGAAACAATAAATGGCATAGTTTACTTTGCAGATAAGTCAAGTCTTAAACCAAAGGGAATGGGCACCATTCGGCTGAAGATGCCTGGATTCCCTGATTTCTTGTTGAAGAATGTTCTTTATCTTCCAGAGTTGCAGAGAAGCCTGCTGTCCTTGGTGCAGATTCGACAACAAGGCCATTCCATCCACATGTTTGATGGAATCGTAGAAATAAGAAATTCCTCTGACAACCAAGTCATCATGACTGGATACGAATATGGGAAGTTGCTGAAGCTAAAGGGTTCATCTGTAAGGGTTCAGAACTATGCCTACCTCTCTCAGCATGGAGAAGGTAATTTGTCATCAAGTTTATTGTGGCATGCAAGATTTGGTCATCTGAATTATCACAGTCTTCGTTTGTTGAGAAAGAATGGTGTATTTGGTTTGCCCACCATTCCCAAAGAGAAGAGCAAATGTGATGCATGTATATTAGGGAAACAAAGTAAGCTTCCATTCCATGAATCTAATTTCAGAGCAAGTAGGAAATTAGAATTAGTGCATTCTAATTTATGTGGCCCAATGCCAACTCCTTTTGCCAATGGGAATAAGTATTTTATGACCTTTGTTGATGACTACTCAAGAATGTGCTGGATTTACTCACTAAAGACAAAATCAGAAGCATTTCAAACATTCAAGGACTTTCATGCATTGATAGAAAAACAAGCACAATCTAAAATTGGTACACTTCGTACTGACAATGGGAAAGAATACACTTCAATTGCTTTTGAAGATTATCTTCACCAACATGGAATTGCACATCAGACTACAGTTCCCTACAATCCTCAACAAAACGGTGTAGCAGAAAGAATGAGCAGAACCATAATGAATATGGTACGCTCAATGATGTTTTTTAAGAATGTAAAACTAATGTTTTGGGGTGATGCAATGAAATGTGCAGCCTATTTGAGAAACAGAAGTCCCTCAAATGCTCTTGATAACAAGACTCCACATGAAATGTGGTTTGACCATCTCCCTTCAGTTAGGCATCTTAGAGTTTTTGGTTCCACCTATTATGCCTTGATTCCAAAGGAGCAAAGAAACAAGCTTGGTGCTCGAAGCAGAAAATGCATTTTCCTGGGGTACGAAGAAAACTCCAAGGCATACCGTCTATATGATGAGGTAAACAAGAAGTTTGTTATTTCCAGAGATGTCATTTTTCTTGAGACTAATAAAAATGACCAGTCCATTGAGAGACAACTTGGTTGTTTGGAAAAATATCCTCATCCAAAGAAATATTCTGAAAATGAATATGAAATTCCAAACCTTGAAGGGGGGATTCCTATTTTGGATCAACCTTTGGAATTTCCATATGAAGCACCAACTCCCCCGCATGAAGAAGTTCTTGCTACTTCACCTAAATAAGAGATTCAACTGGATGATGTGATTGAGAGAATTGGAAGACTCAACCTTGAAGAAAATGAAGCACCTCCAGCTGATCAACCAGGACCATCATGGAAGATTCCTAAATGGGCCACAAAGACACTTGAAAGTGTCCATCCAGATGAAGTTGGAAATACGGGAACGAGAAGTTCTAAAAGACATGAAGATGGAGGAGAAGCAGATAATTTAGGTGATGACATGGATGTATCATTTGATTGTGAATTTAATTTATCTGGTAACTTTGAACCAACTTCCTTTGAAGAAGCTTCTACTCAAGTTGAGTGGAAAGAAG
>LPNX010999246.1:688231-713210 GCA_001517045.1 Pseudotsuga menziesii
TGGTTGAGAAAAGTTTGAAAGATTCTGAAACATGCTCGGACTTACTAACACCCCTTCGGATTAAGGGGGGGATTGTTGGAATATAATCCGTCGGGATTATACGTTATTGTAAATATTAGGAATATGAAGAGACTCTCGGATGTGTGATCCCAAGAGTCATCGTAGATGTATAAATAAAGGCATTCTATGGAGAAATAATAAGAATTCGGGAGTTATTCCACCTGACAAATTAGATTATTCCTCTAGTGGAATTGGAGGAAAAATAGCTTACTTGGAACAATTTTATGAAATAGGGTGGTTGTGGTCCAAGTATATGCGTAATTTGTATCTCTACAGGTGAGTGTATTGATCACCTTTTGGTTAAATGTTCATTTGTTAGGAAAGTGCAGACTTCTCTACAAAGAATGCTAACTCTAAAGGCTCCTAGATATCGGTGTCTCTGATGCATAGATTGAAGAGATGGAATGAATCTGAATATGAAGGATATTGGGAATAACTTCCTGCATATTTTGTTGGTCTATTTGGTGGTACAGATACCAAATCCTATTTAAGGTAAGAATCCATATGTCATTTTGGTCGCTCGAAAGATTAAGGGGATTTTACCAATGGAATAGGGGGGGCAAAGTGAAAATGATCTAGGATTCTAACCCCTCCATTAATAAAGGATGACTCCCCTCTCGGGTTCTTTGACAATGATTTCCAAGGTAATGAAGGGAGGTGTGGAATTGGTATCATTTTGCAATTAAATTGTGGCCATCATTTCAAAATTAATATAGAGGGGATGCAACACTAACACACATGCTGGAATTTTGGCCATTAGGATTTATTAAAATTCACCAACATTAAGAAAGTTGTAGATATCCATGTGGTGGGGACTTTAGAGTTATCATTGACTTGTTTGTAGGTAAGTATTCTCTTATGGTTCATAACTTGGAAGGTTGGAAGCTCAAAATTTATATTTTGAGGCACAATTTTAGGAATCTCTTTTTCCAACACATCTATCAGGAATTCAATCGAGAGGAAGATGCTCTCTTAAAGTAAGCATTGGTATTATAGGTGATAATATTATCCTACGAATAATGCTTAGGCCCAACCCTTATACATAGATGCTCCTTTCAAGCTACCTGCCTCCTTTCCTCAGTTCCCTGTTGTTCCTATTATAGTGGTTTTGTGATATGGACTCCATGCTTCTTCTCTTTGCGGGGGATGGTTTGTTCAATGCATTGATTTTTTACTCTTACAACTTTATATTTTTGATGGCTTTGAGTGCAGTTATTTGTAATTGGAGATTCCCAGTGAGCACACTTCCCTCCTTTTATCATGTGTGAATATGTCTTGTTGGGGATTGTATTGTCCCTCAATTATTTTTTTTGTCATTAGCTCCAACTACTCATTGACCTTGTACTATGCTAGTTTTTCACATTTTTGTATAGAATATATTGGAATAGTTGGTATCGACAAATTGGATTGATATCTTGGTTATTTATGTTTTTAGCTTTATTTAGTAGACAATGTTTATGTATGTTGAATCGCTGGGTAATTGGTTTTGTATTTTTCTATTTTGATTTCAGCCAAAACAAAATTAGGGACTACATTGCAGTGACTTTAGACATTTGTATTTTTATAATGATCTGACCTGAATTTGTATATCTTGACTCATATGAATAGTATATTTATCGTTTTTTTTCTTGTTGAAAAAAAACGACACTATATTAAAACACAACACAGGGGTGAATTTATAAAGTGTTGTTGGCGACATTTACTAGCAAAGACAATAAAGTAAGTTTATAAAGAAAACATGGAGATAAAAAGTGAGAGTATTATAGAAACTATATTCTTATTAATTTTGGTATTTTATCTATATTGTCAAAAGTATATATAGAATAATACACTACAAGGAAAAGGCCCTGTAACAAAGGTTTTTAGTGTTACAAGATTGGTAAAATATTTCAAAAAAACCTCCACTACAACCTTCGCGAATGGTACCAAATGTTTTGTGAGAGGTTTTTACGGAAATGTATTATAACTAAAAGAATTTGGTGGTCCTAGGATTTTTTGGGCCTTTTTTATTGTTGCATTGTATTCACACAAACACGTCAGTGTGCTCAAATGCATATTCACACAATCACACGCGTGAAAAAAATGCAAAATGCACCGATGCATTTAATAGAAACATATAACACTAGTGCCCATGGAAATTTGAATCCATTATATGCATAAGTGCACACCAAATTTATTAAAAGAACTAATGATTTATAACATTATATGCACTAGTGTGCACCAAAATGATTAAAATAATCGGCACTTTATAACATTATATGCATTGGTGCATTTTACCAACAATAACATCGATGCTTAAGTACTTTTAAAATGCACCAATGTTGTATATCGAAAATAGCACTGGTGCTTACTCACTATTAAAACGCATCGATGCAACCTATCTATTAAAAAACACTAGTGCAACAAGTGAAGATAAACACATTGGTAAAGTTGATTGTAGCTATATTTTTAAAATTTAATGGTGTTGTTAATATATAGTAGTGCACAAGGGTGTAGCTTCATAAAAAGCACTAGGGCTTGCAACGAGTATTATGTTGCATTGATCCCCTGTTTCTTTCATTACATCGACGCTACATTTCTTAAAGCACACCGATGCTACACAATATTAAACACACCGGTGGGATTGGAACAATCTAAAGCACTGCAGATTATTTTATGATTGGTGAGCAGTGACTTTTGACTTCACGTTGTAATATCTACATTTTATTTTTAATTTGGTTAGTTCCATTATTCATAAAAATTGAAATATTTTTTATAGTAGTATTCATTTGAATTTTAATTATTGCGTTTGGATATGATGTTTGGATTAAGTTTTTATATCATAAATTTTTGCATCTATTGTAATATTTAATCATCCATATATTTTATTAGCTATGTTACATTTCACAATGACATTGGAGAATGCAATAGAACAAAAAAATATTTTATTATATATCAATAAGAAGCCATTTGTCATACAAAATGGGACAACATAAACTCCAAAATAAGCAAAATGTCAACATGCATGTATGTTAAATTTATTGGTAACCAATTGTATTTCAATTGGGACACCGTGTCCAATACATTATACAAAAGGTTTAACTTTCACAGACAATTATTTCAAACTATACAACATATTGCATTAACATCCAAAATATATGGATCATCATTCTTCAATGGAACTGTTGTTAGTGCTTGAATCACTTGTATGACTTGGATTATTTGGCCAAATGTTTTGTTGATTGCCTCAATTGTTTTTCTCTTCTTTAATTTCCATCTACAAACATAAAAATAAAGTGTAATGAGTGTATCTACATTGTCGGGAATGAGTCCTGGATGATACACATTCTTTCAAAAACAAATCTCATTGCTTCTTTCAACAAGTCTTATGTTGGCTCCACTCCATACTTTGTTTCCACCAAGTTTTATACCCCATAAGAAATCATAGATTTAATATAAATTTTTTCTTTCTTGTTCTATTAATTATAAAATGAGATAAGTAAAACACAATAGATACTTATAAATTCCATAAATGTTTTTTGATACATCAAAATATACTCACAATCCTTACTCATCACAATGCAAACCAATTCTTTTGATGGCTCTTCTTTGTATGTTAACACTTATTTGAATACATCCAAGGATGGTCGGTGTAAAAACAAATTAAAATATAAAGATCACAACCAATAATAAATCTTATGTTATTATAAGGAAATCACAACTACTCACAAACTTTGCTATCAATCCCTTTTTTCCTTGTCATCATGTCTTATGTGTTGAACGAGTCTCATTTCATTTTCTTTTTTGCAAAAAAACAATTGAAATTTAATATTTAATACTGTTAGTGGAAATTCTCGGTAAGGGAGGACACAAACCGTTTCCCTATTCTGAATGATTCATATCTAGAACAAAACACACACACCAATGTAACCTCTCCCTATATTGTCAAATCACTTGAATATAAAGCTTTCTTACCTCTTAACGGAGATATCCATTGCCTTCTTGACGCTCTTGCAATAAGTTGTACCTACAAAAGGATGCAAAGCACAAGATACAAAAGTGAAAGCAACAAGATAATTTAACAACCTATGTTAATGATCAAGGAGACAAAAATACATAATTTGAATCAATTACAAATCATTTATGGGAAGGGAAAGCATATTTGTATTAACAGGAATAAGAAGAAAAACTACAACCAAACCCTTGATGTTGAATTTGGCATATGAGCTCCTCCAAAAGTGGTTTTGGCAAGGAAAAAATCCTCCAAAAGTGGTTTTGGCATATGAACTTTAGAGAATTAGGAAATGTGTCATTTCTTAGGTGTAACAAAATTCCCTCCAAAGTATGAAGCTAGAGGGATGTGATAGGTGAAATACTTTGCTAGATGTGATTCAGATGCAGAGGTAAATGAGTGATGCTTGACACAATACTAGATACTATGAGTTATAAACTGTTCGACTCAAATCATGGATGCCGACTAATACACTGTATATCCATGTATACTGACCAAATCATGGCTACCAATAATACAATGTATATCCATGATACACAAGACTCAAATTTGACATAGCTACCAGACATACATTATAGATCTATGTCATCATGACTCAAACCCAAGAATAACCACCATAAATACATCGTGGATTCATGAAATGACTAAAAAATGATCCATCACAATCCCAGGGAGGCAAATATTCAAGTGAATTCTTGAATACCCAGGGTATTCATTCCAATCACAAATGGCATGATCATATCCATGTGAATAGATTTCCTGATGTCGAACATGGTAGAAACCACTTAATTATCGGTCATTGATGTATACCATTAACAAGTGTGAGAGAAATTACCATTAATGTTAATGATTCCCAAGGTACCCTAGTACATTCCTTCGAATGTGAATAGATGAGTCATAGTCGAAAAATCGATGAAATCTTTCAATCAGAGGCCAATGGTGAAAGCCTACTGTCGAAAGCAGGGAAACCTGCAATTGAGGTATGCATAATTCAAGGTACTAATTGGTTTCTAAGACTAATTCCTGGATGATGAGTTGATGTCGACGATAATAGATTTGTCGAAGGAGGGCCATGATGTTTCCCCCATCATTGAAATGAAACTTGGAACAAAAGTGATTTTGATTATATATCAACCATAGGACTAAGTCATATATGACTGGCTTGAAGGAAGGTAAGGTAACTACAGAGGTAAGATGTGGTAAAGACTCCCCTTGTACATTGAATGACACGACAAGTGACTTGGAAACATTGACTCAACGAGGCAAAGACCAGACATAATGCAAAGGCAAATGATGCATTCTTTGAATTGAATCAAAGGAGTAAAATGACTCATGAAAGTGGATCGAATCGATGACAAGCTGATTACCCAACTGTTTGAATGAAATGTAGAGAGGTGCCATGTTCGAGGGTGACTATAAGCTGGCATTAATACAAATGAAATTTGTTTTCCCATTCCCTTAATTTCCGCATCATGATGGGTGAGTACCTCTTTGCTTTTTAACGAGCTGGAAAAGGGTTTCAAATCTTCGATATAGTTCATCATAGGATGAGTCCAATATCACATATTTTATGTACCTGAGAAAGAAGGGGTTCATTCCTAAAAAAGGGTCCTTCATTGTTTAATTTTGCGAGTCCGAAGAAGTTAAACTCGATTATCGTTTCATGTTTAGAGAGTCTGAAATGACTAAGAAGACTCCAAGATGGAATTTTTCATAAATTTAGTCCCCAAGGTTCCGAAAAAATATAAACCGATAGCCAGGAGAACTCTTCTAGTTACGATGGATTAGAGTGTATCTTTTTTCGTAAATGAGTCTAAACGATCCGAAAAAGGGGTAAACTTTCACCGGATAGACGACCTTTGAAATACTTTTACAAGCATGAAAGAAACAAGTTCGCTTGGAAATCCTTTCTTATTTAGAGAGTATGAAAAGAGATTAAAGACAACTATAGGGGGGTTTATTTTTTGTATTAGGTTTTATGAGTCCGAAAAAGCGATAAAAGTAGACTTGACACCTTTTCTTTTGTTTTTAATGATCACGACTAGGATGTAAAAAAACGCTTGAAGTTTTTTCAATTTGACACGGAGTATGAAAAAGTAAAAAAGAAAGTCTATTGTAGCCCAAAAACACCCAATCAAGTTTTGAAATCTCCAAAAAGACCATTAGAACACTTTTCACATTTAAAACTTTAGAAAAAATTATAAAAATCAAACAATATTTAATGAATTAAATATTATTTTTCATTTTTTAACCCAAAAATAGAATAAAATGGGGTCAATAGTAAAAATAAATGTCTATTTGTCTTTACGATTTGAGTTTTAATGAAAATTGTGCTTTGAGAGGCGATCTTGCGGTGAAGATTACAGGAGCCGCAGTCAATCATTCTTCGAATTGTCTGGTCCAGGTAAGAGCTCTGCCCCTTACCTTCAATTTGGTAGTAAAAAAATTAGGTTTTTGAGTTAGTTTTGTGGGAGGTAAGAGAACGCCCTAGGAGACACTCTTCTCCCTTTCCAAAGGTGCATCGTCACATCCCTGAAAGGGAAAAGAGCATCAACACCTCTCTGTCCTCAAGGGGAAAAGGAACTGTCGCTCTGTTTGCTCAAAGGAAGAGCGTTGATGACCCCCAAAGTTACAAAACAACGATTTAAAGAAAAATTTCAATTTATTCTCTCCATGAGATGTTTCTAATGGGTGTTTATGGATGTACCACATGTTTCAAGACACATCATGGTTATTTGGAAGGAAGTACTGAGATGAGATGAAATTTTTCTCTCCATGAGATTTTTCTAATGGGTGTTTGATCTCTCTAGGAGAGGAAGTCCTGTGTCAGTCTACAGACCATGAGGAGGAGAGATGACTATTGATGACTTGATCGATGAGTACTATGTGATTGGGACAAGGTCACAAGGTGGCAAAATCCTAATCAAACATGTGACAGATAGGTCATTGAGTACTGTTTTTATTACCATCGAGAATGTGGCGGGAAGTCTAGTTTCCCACCAAACTACTCGATCCCACATGTTGTATGCGTTGGAGTGCATGGATCCAACAATATTCAACTGGAGTGAGGGGCTAATGGTAAGCCTAAAGGACCAATTAAAAAAGTGTTGCCGAGGGGAACTTAAGTAGTTTGAATACGGTGCAATAGTGGTATCCTTCTTCCTAAAGAGAGCCCTTTACTACGTGCTCAGGTGCCACAGAATAGTCTTGAGCTGGCATGATCCATAGATGTTGAGATGGGTGGAGGCCATGGCTCGCCATGGAGGAGGAGGTGGGCCTACAATGACGTATAGTTCCGTGTTCTTTTGATGGCTGCGTGGTCATCTCCTCGTGGTAGAGGACTATGCTTATGTAGGGACATACTTTAGAGGTGACCCTGATTTTCCCTTACCTAAGGATGATCACAATCTAGAACATAGAGGTGGAAGAGGAAGTGTAGGAGGGTGAGGAAAAATTGTAGATATTGACCGTTGGATTATTGAATATCTCTATTGATGACTTACCCAGGCGTTATCAATGCCATACTACAGGGTTTTCAGGACATTTTGGGAGACTACTCCACAGAGTAGCTCATGCCGTGATGTGTTTCCACAAGCATGAGGACTAGCTCGAAGTCATTCTGATTGTAGTATCATACTTAAAGCTTTTATGCTTCATATTTTGACCTTTTTGGTGTACTGAAAGCTACTTGGGCTTCACACTTCGATATACTGAAAGCTTATGGCTTCATATATTTTCCTCAGTATCATATTTATATATAAAAGACTTTTATATAGAAATGTGTCTATAATGGTGTGTTTGTACACGAATGATTTCTTATTGTGTATTTATTTGCATTATCTTCATACATGTAATTTGTCTTGAATGAAAGTTAAATGTGAGCTATATACCAATCTAAAATATAATTAGCCATGGAATCAACGACTTCATTTAAACGTCTTGGAATATGTTGGTATGGCAACAACTTTTTTGATCATATGTCAGGACCAAATCACCTTAATTGAAGAGGCGATGTTGAAAGGATCGATCGTATTGAGCCTTAGTCTGTCACTTGTGCACCTCATTAGCTAAGGTTGCATCCCAATGAGTTTCATCTAATTTTTTCGAATACAAGAGACGTTCTTCCTCCATACACTAGTACAAAATGAGAGATAAGTGACGAGGAGACCAAAATTTTTGGCCACCATAGTTTTTTCAAGCAATAAATGACCAAAATTGAGAAATTTTTAACGAGTTAACTAAAAATGACTAAGATAAATGACCAATTTGGTCACGAGATAAGAAATAAACTAAAAATGACCAAGATAAATGACCAATTTGGTCAAAGGATAAGAACTAAACTAAAAATGTCCACATAACAATTGGTCATTTATTTGGTCCTTTTTAGTTGTGTCACTCCGATAATGGAAAATTGCAATTTTGACAATGAATTTGTACAATTTACTAAATTATAACTCTACAGATGGATTTAGACACCAACTGGGGGTCTCTAAATCCATCCGCAGAGCCCCTGGATCCATTTGCAGAGTTAGAATTTAGTAAATTATAGAGCCCCTCATGTTAAGAAGGAATCCTATGTGATAGAGATGTAGGACAGACTAACAAACATCAACTTAGTTAAAGTAGCATTCTCAATGGGGATTTGACTTTTACTACAAAATGTGTTTAAGCATAATTTTGTGTACCTGTCAAGTTTACATTTTGACTTCTAGAAATTTTTTTTAATAGGGTTTTATGGACTGCGAACTCAATGCAATTACCGGTTTCTAAATTTGAGGTCTAGAGGTATGAAAAGACATTTAGAATTTAAAATTCTCCTGGGTCCCACCTTACTCAATTATATTATGAATATGTTTTGTATATTCAAGCATAACAAACATTGTTTCTATAAGTGTATTTTTTTTAACTAAGTGACTATCAAGCCCACAAGAATTAATGACTAATCTAGTAGACACTTTTTCAAATGATTATTTGCTTTCAATTCCAAACATACACTCTTGATGTACTATTATTAGTATACTTGGATTATTTTTCAATGCGTGTCTTCTAAGGGATCCTTTCTTTGAGGCCATTTTTTTTTAATCTGACAAGGAATCCCCCGCACCCCTAGGATGGATTTATATCCTCGGTCAAGGCTATCCCTAATGTTGAGTGGAAGAATGTCGATCTTCCCACTGGAGAGGTACTCAAAAACCAGGATTGTGCAAATACGGGTTCCTCCTTGGACTCCTCATGGTCAGCCCTTTTCTGCAATGGCTTCTGCTCTTAACCTATGACCCACAAGAATTGAACGAGTGACCTATGGCGAATTAACCACCACTTTTCACCAACTAAACTACAACTGTGGGATAACCTATTATCTTATATGATATGGGAATCATTGAGATGCTCATTTATGGGTTTCTTTACTAAGGGCTTCAGGTGTGATGAGTTGACATCTAGATAATAATCATGTTTTGCATATATTTTAGCATGCGATAGATGAGTTCTTCAATCTCTTATTTTTACAGGGTATGTCTATCCATGGCCAGTATTCCACTTAATTTTTCATTTTCTTATAAAGAACAAGATCTTAAATTTAGAATTGTTGAGCATATTATATAAATAAATTTATAGGATAAAAATAAATTTGTAATTGTTGAGCATATTATATATCAATAAATTTATAGTATTAAAATAAATTTAGAATTGTTGAGCATATTATATATCAATAAATTTATAGTATATAAATAAATTTACAATTGTTTAGCATATTATCTATCAATAAATTTGTAGGATATAAAAATTAAATTAAACAAAAACAAAACAAATATCATTTTCAACTAAACCACACCCAATAGATTTGGAATTTTGGCGTGAATGCAGAAAGGTGGAGGGTTCATTGATAAATCCATTATTTGAGAATGAGCAATGGAAACCCTAAGGGTGATCTTGATTCTAGCCACAAGCGATGATCTCTTCCTCCTGAATGCAACAAGTTTGTACTCAGACCACACAGATCTAGATACAAAGGGAACAATAACTACTCTTCTTGGAAGAGGAGTAACCATGTAGATTTTTCTCAGCATCTTCTTTTGCGAACAAGCTACTCTCTGCCTTGGAAGCATTCTCCTCTTTACAAATGGTCCCGTAGGATTGGTGTCTATGACAGTCGTCATTGCACCTCCAGGGATGGATTTAATCCTAATGAAAGAAGGTATTTATTCGATTATAATCCTTAAGTATTTTGAATTATTTATGGTATCATATTATAACTTCTATTAAAGTGATTAGTTTTTTTTTTAATTGGAGAGAGAATGGAATAATAGGGTTTCTGCATATTTAATCATAAATTAAATATATTTTCTTTCACAATGTATCCCAATCTCTTTCCTAAGTGCACACGACTCTAGATTGTTGATTTTTTATTGGTGTAAGCACACATAACTCTAGATTGTTGATTTTCTGTTGGTGTAGATTCCTAATTTCAAGCCTACAAGCTCTTATCTGAGAAAACAAGACACGGGTAAATGTATCTACTTTTTTTCTAGTTAAAAAAATAAGAAAGCCTAAATCATAGAGGTTATTCCCATTACGACCTAATTTTAAATCCTTACAACATTTGTTGTTACTAAGTTTGTAGAAAACATTGCCCACTTCAAGGTTTGGTGGATTTATCTCATAGAAGACAAATACTAGTGACCCTATATTCTTTGCAAGCCCACAATGGTACAATGTCTTAATGCAAGAGTAATAGGGTTTATGCAGATTTTATCATGAATTAAATATATTTTCTTTCATAAGGTAGTGCAAGCTCTTTCCTAAGTGCACATGACTCTTGATTGTTGATTTTCTATTGGTGTATTCTCCTTTCAAGCTACAAGCTCTTCTATGAGCAAATAAGACACAAGGAAAATCCTAGAGGATGATTGATCCCGATATACTGTTGGTCTTGCTGCTGGTCCTGGGTCAATATCCTAATATTATTAATCCATTTCTAGATCAACTGCTTAATCCACCAACTCAACAACATCAGAATTTTCTGCTTCATCTGCTTAATCGGCTCAACCAAGATAATCAAATTAAAAAGCAATAACATGATAAAGGATTTAATAAATGGCTTAAACAACTGCCTATGCCTTGTATACATGGTTAACTGCTACATCTGCCTCTACTGTAGCTTCCAGTAGGTCAATGAACTTATCTGGATCTACATCTTATATAATTACTGAAGGATGCAGATATTAAATAGGACCTCTAATTGCTCCTACGTACGAATATTGTCAGTCTGGGTCTAGATTACAAAGATCTAGATCTCGATCCGACACTGATGGAAGGGATGTCGTGTAATCCTATGTATTTTCCCGTGGTATCTCTTTTTCCTTTTGTGGCACATGTGGGTCTGATCATCAGGAGAGAAGTCCAAAAGTTTTGTCAAATAACTCCATGGAATATTGGTTCGTCAATATTTCTCTTATGGGAAGATCATAATTAAACAAAATTAATTTAGGCAACTTGGCTACTTAACAAACAATATGCCATCGAACAAGATCATGTCTTCGTCCTAGGTAGTGATGACATGGTGTATTATGTAACCCAAAGGAAGTTTACACGTACCCTAGATTTTTAAAGTTGTCTATACTGTAAACAAATAGATTTCGAAATATTTATATGGGATATGCCTCTTGGGATAATTAATAAACAATTAACTTTACAACGTGAATATATAGTGCATAAGCTGCGACGAAGAAGATATGGGAAGTCTAAGAGAAGTTTCATAAGTCGTTTGTGTAGTGAAATACATATAGATTTGTTGTTTTGCAATCCTTCAATCCATAATATGTCCCAAGCCCATTAAGGTAAAAGCTCTTTTCCCTTTTTTGTTAAAAATCTAAGTAATTGTATTTGAATTTCAGATAATCTATCCATGAATTTCAATTGGAGGGTATGCTTTTTCTATGTTGTAGAAACAAACGGTTATTGAAACTGCTCCATCTTCTGAGATAATTTCAAGCCCATCAAGCAAAGGTAGTTTGACATATATAGAAATAAAATGTATGAGAGAAGCTGTTGCTAGGAAAATAGACCTTATGACTTGGGGTAATAGGGTCACCAACATATTGTCGATGTGACTTGTAGAAATCTAGGGTTTAGAAACATATAATAGAGAATAAGAGATAATAGGATATGCACCTTATTCTAGATGGCTGATCCAAGCTTTAACTCTTCCTCTCCAATGCTCTAAGCCTTTTGATCTTCAACACTTGCAACAAAGATTTATAATTCCTCATAGTATATTCCATTGTTATATAAAGAGACATGATATATATCAATTGCATTTGAAAGAAAATAGATCATAACTCATAACAATAAAAGCATGCATCAATACAATGATGGAAGGAAATCACTCTTTATTGATGAAGTTTAGGAAACATTACAAAACCCTGTTTGATACAAGCTTCTTCTGCACACCAAGACCTGAGTCCTCCTTGATCCTCTCTACAAGAGAATCCTCCAACATAACCTTGCTCTCAAAATTGATTCCCTATCCTCTACCCTTCCCCTCTTTTTATACTTGTTTGGGGAGAAGGAATTCAAGGCTCAGGATGGCTGGGGAAGTTGGGGAGGTTACCAAACTGAGCCCAACTTCCTTGATCTAATCATGTTTTTTATTTTTAAACTATTCTTAATGAAACTTGCGGGTTCATGTGGAGAAACTTGCGAGTGACTTGTGACTTTCCTTAAGGGAAGTCACGATTATAACTTCTTAGAGATAACACGCGGGTTTCATATGGGATTACCTACGAGTGACACACGAGTTTCTATAAGAGGACTCGCGAGTGCAAAGCAAGCTTATCTATAAAAAGTGGTAATTCTAAAGGAATGAGTATGTATCAACGATCTTAGCCATCTATAAGGTTAGGTTCACTTCAATCCATAGTGTCCTTTTGTGTAACGACATGGAGTCATTACTCGGACGAAGAAGTTCCATTTCATGGTATAACAAAAGCAGACACATGGAATTGATTGATTCGATTCAATTAATTGGCAACGATAGAGTTTACTAGTATTGAAAATAGAGTATCCAGGTGGGTCATATCAACTTCTAATCAAGATCATTACTCCCAAGCGTTCTATTAATATTACCTAAAAAATGTATGAGGTACTAGAAGAGGAGGGTCTGGAGATCCTCTATGGTTTTTCTACAGTAGAATAGGGTTAGGTGGCAAGGGATTTATAACATTTTATACTTAGTTTCGCTCAAGTTTTTGCTGCAATGAGGAGAATAGTTTCGCTCAAGTTTTTGCTGCAATGAGGAGAAATCCAATCCGTGTGACATGAGTGTGTTTAGGTTCAAACGTCATTCCAAAACCTAGTCCCCTAGACAATACAAGAGCCAATCCTGTTAGTTATTATATTTATTAGCCTCATCCCACAGAGCAAGATACTGAAATAGGCAATCACGCCTAAGGACGGAAGGAACTCCTAGCAAACGAAGGAGCAATTAGAGGCATGGAAGCGGGATAAAGTTCATGCTGAAGAAATCTCTATTTACTTAATTTTAGTCTAAGAATCGAATTTGGTCATACATGACGGGACGTACATTAGGCCGGGTTCCCAAAATGCAGAGACTTATGCTATCCCTCCCTGGTTAAGCATGCATGGTGCGTGTCGTGAAGCATGTATGCATTCCACTTCATGACACTCTCCTGTAAAAAAAATATGATGGGGATAATAAGAAAGTTCTGCATAGTATACGTGTCATGGTAATACATATCGCTGCAGATTAGTTTCTCCTCTGACTAGTCATTCTCATGCTACGTGAGCCTGTCTCAGAGTTTCTTCAAATAGTAAATCTATTAAGGATACTTTAGGGTCAATTAGGATTAGTTTTATTCGGAAATTGTTCACTGGATTTTTTGTAATTCTATTAATTTATGTAAATCCAATGTTTTGCTTTTCTATTAGTGTTAGTTTTTGTGGATTATTCAGGACCACTTACGAAATAGATTTATTGGAAAACTAGTCATTGTTATCCACACATATATATAGAAAACAATCCTTTAAATTTCTATATATTTTATATAAATTACAAGAAAGTGTAAGTGAGAGTAAATCCTTCACTGTAATTGTAGCTGAATCTATGGGAAACTGAAAGCATTGCAAAAATTTCCTTTGTATTCAAATAGAGCAGAAAACATAGAGCACAATAAGTGCACATTCAGACCATCCAAATGTTTGAATTCTTGAGCATGAGATGCTATAGACAATTGAACTCTTTTAACACAATTTGCAGACTTCCAAATCTGGCCAGTCCAACCCCCCAATTCCTTCTAGAGGACGATCTCAAACCATTACATTCTAAATGATAGAATTTATAACAAGTACAATATTTGAGCTATTACTAGCTTTTGAGAAACAGAACTTATCAATATTTAAACATAAAGCAATCTATGATCTGCTGTAAGTAATCTGGGACAACTAAAGGTGTTTCACTCTAATATGGAGCTCATTCCAATCCTTTGCCTGAAAAGTAGACCCAAATATAATCCCAATTCATAAAATAAGGAGGTGATCACTGATGTTGTTTTTAGGCTTTTGAATCCTTAAAAGGTGCCTCAGGATGCTAGGATCGATCCTTCAAATCCAGAATATGGATATGTTCTTAACTGATATTCTGCCTAAAAATTCTCAACTATTGAATTCGATGCTCAATTAGTTTAGAAATACAATACTCCTCTGCTGACGTACTAGATGTTGTCACATGATCATCTTCTTTCTGGAAATCAGGATCTGGATACTAATGCCATTGAATCTTGATTTGGAGAGATTTCTAATAATCCTTTTTGAATGCTCTGCCACCTGTAAAAAACTCCTAGTTTCTGTAGTGAAATATGGGAAAGTGAATGAAGTTGAACATGATTGTGCAAGGCTGGTAGAATAATGTGATTCAAATAATCTTTTGACGATTCTAGATTTGAAAGGAATGATATAGAGAAACCTTTATCAATTTTGATGTATAACGAGATAAAAGCTTGGGAGATTTCAGAATAATAATCTGTTTAGAGGATGAAGAAATTGCACAAAATTTGCAATAGATATGGATAATTCGAACACAAAGGCCTCGTATTTCATGTTCTCTTACTTGTAGAACAATGCCAATGATGATGATGGAGATGTAGTTTAGGGAAAACGACCAGCTACTTGAATTCGAGCTATGAGCCTCCACTGAGAATGATGATGATGCAACAGTTGATAGCTTATTATTTTTTCTATGGACCCTTAATTCGCCTTGGTGAAGTAATGATGATATTCATACCACAACATATTGCATATTCCTTTGGTATCTTATCTAATTTGTAATAATTTTACAACAGGAAATACAAAAGCCAATGTTGACCCTCACATGTACGAGCTCGACCAACTATGTTAGATCCATTGAATATAATTTCGAAGGTCATTGCTTGGGTAGGGAAGAATGACTCGATTCCCTTGAGAATTTAAATAATTAAATAAGGAATTACTGCAAAAAAATGAATCCATCAACACTAATCGCTTATGTGACAATACATGTCACTTTGAAAATATATAGTTCATTTTACTATCAACTTCCACCTCCGTATCTTTCACATTGAAGTTTTTTGACCCGATTTTTGAAAAAATACCAACAACAAGAGCCACGAGGTGGCAATGTCCCCCACATTGCCATTTTCTATTGCAAGAGGAATATAACTGATTTTGTAATTGGGAATAGCTTATGGCAAACAAAATTTTGAAGAATTTTTTTTTGTGTAAATAAAAGTCCTAATTCATAAAATACAAGCCACATGTCCCACCCTAGGTTGTTCAATTATCTATACAGTTTACTTTTTCAAAAGATGAAAAGATCAAATATTTTTTGACTAGCCATTTAGTTTTAATTTGGCTAGCCATCTAGTTTTAATTTGCTTATTCATTCGTGTTATTTATGGTATATTAAGAGGCTATGCAAAAGCTCTTATATATTAAGAGGCAACAAAGAGTACAAGTACATATTACTCATTACTCAGTGTTCAGATCATATAAACAATCAAGAATATGGTTAATAAAGAGTATAAGTAAATATTACTATGTAATATAGTGTCTTATTACAAGATAAACAAAAAAAAACATTTAAAAATTATATAATGGGTAAACAAATATTTTGTTCCCAAGACAATTATCACACTATAAATGCACATAAAAGAACATCGTGGTCAAATGTTGAAGATAGATTATATATAGAAAACAACTTAACTTTATTCTATTTAATTGAAAACCATGCTCTATCTCTAATAACCTAAGTAAAAATTAATTAAGAAACCTAAGTAAAAATTGATTAGGAAAACAAATAAGCTTTGAACATAAATGAAAAAGGAAAAAAAAACCAATTATAGAGAAAATGTACAATCAAATATAAAAATGTAAATTTTGATATATATATATATATATGAAAAATAATAAATTGGTTAGATTTTACATTAAATTTTTTGAAGTTATAAAATATAATATTTAATTACCTTTAAATTAGTCATACATTCATTGTATTAACGATGTTAAAAAAGACAACAAAGCTCTTCCACATAACAAAAAATATTAATATTTTATATAATTGTGAAATCTATTATTTTTACTCTTTATGTATCTATCTCTATCTGTATAAAAATCTAGTTATATTTCCCTATAAGTTAGTTCAACTAGAATCTCTCTAGTTCTCAAAAGTAAAGTAATATGTCATTAGTCCACACCATCAAATGAATATCACCAGTAAGTAAAATAAAACAAAAAAATATTAATATTTTATATAATTGTGCAATCTATTACTTTATTTTTTATTTTTAGTTTTTTAGTTTTACATATGGATTTCATATTCTTCTCAAATTAAATATATTTTACATCTTAATTATGAATTCCTCTCAAGTGACAAGTACACAAACATTTTCATCTCAATCTGAAATTCATCTGTTAAATTGAAATGTATGAAAGAAAAATGAGCATATCAATTTGAAATTCATTTGTTCAATTTGAAGGATCATCCAATTAGTCTAACAATAACTGGGACTGTTCAAGAAAGAAGAAACGCAGATCTTTGAAAATAATACAAAAAGTATGAAAAAATAAGAACAGTCCTTGTGTGCATAGTTGTATTTTAGCATTTTTTTTTCCCACCCTAAGGAAAGAAGAAGCTTGCCTAAACAACAAAACAATATATGGCAATGATTTAAAGCAAAGGAGTGGAGCTTTTACAATTTGTTTAGGATATTTTCCTAAAATCAATTAGACGGATCTTGAACATGGAAATTTTTTAAACCATATCCAGAGGAAAGGTAAAAGAATTCTAAAACTATTTTTTTTTTCAAATCGAGCGATTGCATTGATTACTTAGTCTCATTATTGATAGATGGAGAGTATTATGTGAGCAAATGTTGGGTGTGTGTTTTCTTTATAACATGGAATCTTTATAGTTTTCCTGTTTTTCTTTTTTTTTATTCTATTTACTGCAAGAGTAAGAGTGAGCATTTTTATAGTTCAATATTGGTAGAAATGCAATGCATGTTCCATATTTTGGTAATTATTTGAATTAAAAAGAGGAAGAAAACAAAGATCTTAAGATAATGAAAGGTGCATGATAATGACCTGAACGGGATAGGTATAGCCTTCACACTTAGCATAGCTATAATTATTATATTTTTTTATAGCTTTGACACTTGGCATAGCCATAATTATTTATTTTTTATATTTTTTTTAAATACATAACGAAGCCAGATAAAATAGACTCCAAAAATGTCTGTAGTTGCCACCAACCTTAAAAAATGAGCCATTCATAAAAATAAGAAGAAATCTGCAAAAATATTGTCTGCATAAGCCACTGCCGATTCTACCGACACCTGAAGCATTAATTATTAATTTAAAATACAACCAATTGCAAAGGGTTAATTGTAAGCACTAGTTTTACTATATTTTGAATGCATTTTTCATTGGCAATATTCAGAAAAAAATATCATTGATATTTGATATCAATGATATTGTATTCTAACACTTTTCATGAAATTAAATATAAGATCATACACTGTTCCTAATTATGCAGATGTATTTTAAAGCAAAGGCAAGCAACGAAACAAAATGGAGAGTCATAACTCGTAACATCTTCAAGTGGGCCAGTAAGTTCTGAAAAACTATTGTTTTCCAGCACTATTTTACGACAGCTACATTAAAAGTTTTCTGATGAGTGCCGGAGAACTTATGTCAATACTTCATCTGATTCTGGCATTGTTCATTTCCTTACCAATACTGGAAAAATTAATATCAATACAAAAACAAAACCTAGAGATAAAAATAGAAAAATCAGTGTGTGCACATTTCAAGCAATCACTAGATTTGTTATTAAAACAATGACCATTTTCTGACTTGGTAAAAAGAAAAATCTAACAACAATCAGAAGCGATTTACTATGTAAACATACCATCAATGTTTGGAACCATTCACTATTTACCATTTAGAGCTGATTCAACAATAAGGCCAAGCAGCTCATGCCCTTGGCGACTTGGACTCAAATAGGAGAAGGTTTCTAAATACACTAGTTTTCAAATAAAAATAATATCATGAGCTTTTCCAAACTTCTCGTCTGCATATCTGGCACAATGAACCAACGAATAGGTACATCAAAGTTTGATAAGGTCAACACAAATGAATGGAGGCACATATTGAGTGACGCTGGTGATAGAGGACACCTTTGTGCTATCCCATGGATAATTGTAATTAACCCCATCCTTGTTTGGTGCAGATGAGTCCATTACGGAGTTGTATTTGCAATTGTGAGTTTGTAATCACTGTTTTAATTATGTCCAGACAAAATATCAAAAGCAGGTTGGGAGAGGCTTTTGGTTCGTTTTCTTCTATAAATCTTATATCCGCGCAGCTGGAGATGATGTAAACGTGGTCAAATTTGTAGTCATTTTGTACCAATAGTCAAGACATAGGTTATATATATTTTTTTGTTTAAGAAAGTATTCTTCCTTTAAAAACATAAAATTTAGTGATAAGGATGATAATGACCATTCAGTCTTCCAATAAGAGGCACTAATGACCTCATCTGTGTATCACTTTTATTGACTTTTCGTAATGGATGTATTTTATTGAATGGCTGCTATAAAACATCTTATGCTCGACACTACAATATTTGTTGTCCATTCTTGATAACTTTCTTTCTGAAGGTGGAGTCAAAACAAAAATTATTGAAGAGAATAACAAGCAAATTTATGTTCTGTTGTAGAAGGGTATTACAACTTACACAAGAAGGAGTATACTACAATAAGAACCAAGAATGATAGGAGTAGCTAACCATCACTGTCACCACCCAAGCCTGGCATAGAAAGAACAATGCAAAGAGAAAACTAAATGAATGAACAAAGATATAATGGCAAACAAACAAAGAGTTTAAGCAACAAAAGAAAAAAAGGCTGGTATTTACCTACATATTCGAGCACAGGATTTACCTACCGTGAAACAAGTTTGGGGTTTGTCCAATACCCAAGAGAGCATGCTCACATTCATAAAGAAAAGGAAAATGAAACCTTGTCCAATACCCAAGAGATCACGCTCACAATGGTAGAGCAGAAGAATACCTATAATCCAGAAAATGAAACTAAATCCGAAATAAACCAACCAAGAAACAATGAAAGAGAACTGCTTAGTTGTGGAAGAGGCCAAACAATTTCGGAGATCAAGCCGAACAATCCAGAAACAAACATTAACAATTAAGGAAACAACTCTGAGCAAAGACATTAACTTAAGAGCTTGTCAAATAAATTCTACAACCAACCCAACCCACTCTTTAAATCCCACTATGTGAGTAGATTCATTACAAACGAAAATAAGTGACAAGTGGAAAACACATTAAATCCCCTGACATAATCTCTTCGCCACATCCCCTGACATGAAATCCAGGGATTGCTTCACCACAACCCCGACAAATGAGCACATAGTAAAATGTTATTTTTTAATAATAAAAATTAAATATGAAAAACCAGACCATACTCCAAACATTTGAATGACTACCAACTACACTTTTTTTAACTCGGGCATAAAATGGCTTGCCATTGCTTTTCAATGGCCACGTGGCAGTTGATATGCGCTTGACTTGATGTGTGTCTGGGTGGCTTTGCTTGGGCAGGGACCACTAAGTATCTACATGCGTTGATTTTTCTTGATTAACAAAAGAGAAAAGATCCAGGAGTTCTGCTCAAGAGCTTGAGGTATTTACCCTATATATATATAGTATTTACCATATATATATATATTAAAAAAATAGAGTTTTAATTATTAAGAAAAACAAAATAAATAATGAAAATGTAGTAAATTTTGCAAATTTTTACCCTACCGGAAATCCTTATGAGCAAACGAATATCAGAGTCGAAAGTTTTGTTTATATAAAGAAAATATACAAAACAGGAGAGCTATCCTTAGCATACACGGTATAAGTATATAAGGTACAGTTAGTTGAATGTAAAGAAGATATACAGAGACCCAGAGCTATCCTTTTGGCTTAATAACGATTAAATAGACAATTTGTCAAATCCTGAAGCTACAAGCTCTACACCTCTTTCTTTCATTATTTTCAATGACAACTAAAAAATCAGAACCGTGAAGGCCTTTTACTTAAAAATCAGATAATTTTATACAGAGCTAGGAAAATAGGATTATAGAGCTGTCAGAATCCTATCTACTATTTTGAAAATACAGAGAAAAAAAGGTTAAGGAGATGCAATTTACTTTATAATCCAGAGTGAAAAAACCCTTACAAACTCTTCATTATAAAATTTGAAAAAGAAAGTTCAGGCAAAACATTTGGTACAGCCGGGTATCGAGGTCCTTGTAGGATCTCTTGCCAAAAAAGAACTTACTTTTAGAAACGAGGGTCAAAACAGGAAGAACCTGGGCGTCAAAATCCATATTTATGACTTTGTCAAAACAATAAGAACCACAAAGTACCGTCCGTTTTTTCTGGAAACCCTTAGAAACTAGACCTTGCTAGCAGACAAGAGGAAAACGTGTGGCCAGTCTTCAAGATCTCTCCTAAAAATAAAAATAAAAAAAAATAAAAAAATTGTATCTATACAAGAAATATTGAACGTGTATATTTGTTCTTACCCCAGATTTTTCTTAAAGGACAAGTAATTCTTTTTTCTCCAAAATGCTAGACAAGATTAAACTTGTTAGTATCCCTGTCACTGTTAGTGAACATCATCAGTTCTCTACTGGTTGATCCAGTTAAATCATTTATACAAAAAAACATGAGTACCGTGACGAACCGCAATTTGTTGTTCTTACCTTAGTGAATTTGGGACTGTGTATGCCTCTGGGCTAAGTCGTTCAACGTTTTTGTTGACTCCTATGGAGGAACCAGATTCAGAGATAGGGACGAAGCCCTGTAATAAATCTAAATGACATAAAATAAGATAAAATTGCCATAACCTGAGGGGCTTCCATGCCATAATGCTCCAAAAAATCAACTTGCAATTGATAGGATGGTTGGAATACAAAGTGCCTGGCGTGCTTGAAGCACCACTCACTTCAATAATCCAACTGCACATACACATACATTTAAATTGACATCCAAACATACAGAGAAGTAAAAGATAAATCAATTCTACTTGCGCTATCAAAATAAGCAGAAACCTTTGTAGATTATCTGTGACTTTGTGCTTGAATCCGACTAGGGAATTTACTTGCCACTCAACCAACTCCTTCTTAAGCCTGTTGCAAGCTATCTTGCTTAGCCCTGAATATCAAGAATATAAAACGTTAAACAAGCCAATCAATCAATGGTGTTGGAAAATAGTCCACAAGAAATAATTGAAGTGGCACACCTTGCGTGTAGTGGAGGTACTATTGCTGATAGTAGCAGTGGCCATTGTAATTCACGGTTCAAATGGAATAATGGAGAAAAATTGACAGGAATTCAGCCCTGGATATGAAACTGCAGAGTTTATGACGGCCAAATGTTAAACAAATGTAAATGACTCCATGGCTTGCTCGCACACAGAAGAGAGAGAATAAATCCCTCCTCCCTAAGCTAATCTCTGATATACTTTGCAATGGTAGGTTATGCTTTCAGGATGAGTGGTGACAATGTCCCCGACATTACCTAACTTTGTGGTTAGTTATGAAGAGAAGTTTTTTTCTTGAGTTGTTTTTTTGAATTTTATATAAAGCTAAATATTAATAGTTTAAAAGTTAAAATTGGATCATCAAAGATTTAAGAGAACTTAGATATGTTTAACAACTAATTTTTATTAATGTGATGAACAAACACTATTTCTATATACATTTTAGAACATTTGGCCTAAAATAAGTATTTTTAATAGCATATTTAACTTTATTTTGAATAATCCTTTAACACCATATTTATGTTTGTTTTTTCTTAAAATGAATATAATATAATATTGTTTTTTTTAAAATATAAGAATTAAATGGTTTTATTAATTATATTTTTTTAAAATTGAAAAAAAATGACTGAAGTACATACCACCCATTTTTGAAGAATTTTGAAAAACTATTATTTATAACCAGGCAAGTACATTCCACCCATTTTTGAAGAACTTTATGACCACTAAGTCTTCCATCTGAAATATAATTGCCCTTGGGGTTAATCAAATAATAATGTGCAATATGGAACTTCTCTACAAGTTTGTTGTAGGTAGTGCTAGCATCTATCCCCTTATTATGGGTTTGGAATTCACTTGGAAAATCATGTTTTTCACACATTTCAATAATATTATCCCATAAGGAGGTGAGCTTTACCGTGGGCAATTTAGCCTAGATATCCTTCTTCTCACGTTTCTTGAAGGAATCATAATATGTGATGCAATCTTCTTTCTCACAACGCTCTTTATAGCACTCAAGCTCGCTAGCTCAACCACATTTGTGCGGTGCTTGTTTTAAGGGTGCATTATCATTTTGCACAAAATGGATATCACAATGTAGATAAAAGTCAATGTAAAATTACAATTTAATATCAAACTCTTAACACAATAAGAAACTAGCAGAACTTTTAATTCCCAACAATTTGAGATGATAGCTTTCAACAACAATTTTTTTTGTTCTTCCAAATTTTATTTTAAAAAGGGAATTGAATATACCTTATACCCAACACCAATGAATTCTAGGTGTAATAATATGTTTATTTTGGTAGAATATTTTGAATCAGGTATGATTCAAAACAGAAGCATATGATATATTCTCTGAAAAATAGTCCTATACAATATTATCATAAGATTTTTCAAAACAGAATCACTTATGCTCTGTAAAACAATCTTGTACAATATTATCATAAACGTTTTCATGTTAAATAAAAAATCTTCAAAATTATCTCAAAATTATCAATACACGCTGCGCCCTCACTTGAACAAAACATGTAAGTGTTGAAAGGTTTGTATGGGCCTCTCTTGATAACCCCATCTCACTCCCTCGGAGAGTCAAGCCCAATACAACTAACATCAAAGAAACTGATAAACCCACTATTTGGGTAAGGATAGTGCGCTTGGGCATACAAAATCTTTAGATAATAGTTTAAAATCATTAGCCATTAGCCGTGCCAGTTATACATTATAATACCTAGAGGAGAGAGAAAATTATATACAGGGAAGGCCCACATCACCAGTGAGCATAACTAGCTTACAGTAGAACCTATAAATTTAAATTTCAATGAAAACAAAACCTTATAAATGTGGGAGAAAAATATTGACTTTTAAAATTATTATAACATGATTATTTTTAGAACTTCTATGATTATTTTTACTTAAGCTTTAATGTTAATATAATTTGTATAAGAAAAGAAAACTGATAGGACAAGGGATAATTTGATATAACAAGTCTGCTATATTATATATCTTCATATAACATGAGTATTGTGATGAGTTTCAGGCTGAGTTGTGAGTATTGTAGTTCATAGTTCAGTTTCAAATTTCTGTTTTTCTTATTCTCATTGTAAGATTTCAGCTTGGCCTTCTTGATTTTTATTCTCATTGTAAGGTCTAAGTTTGGCCTTCTTGAATAACGATGACAAAGAAAGACTACTCCTCTTCCTTCATCTCTTTTTGTTGTTCTTGCTTTTCAACAATATATACCTTTGCTCCCCCAAATGCTTCTTTGGTTGCACCATCTTCTACTCCATCCTCTGCTCCCTTAAATGCTTCTTTGGATGTATCGCCTTTTGCTCCTCCATCAGGTGGTGGATCATCCTCTTCCGTCGTTCAAAAATTGGTGTAATAAATAACAATAAAATAATTTTATTAGCGAAAAATTACATAACCTATGAATCAATGACAACCAAATAAGAATAATACACAAATGGAGCTAGAATATACACTCTCAATTCCAACTAATCTACCTAACCAGGGCAATAACAATAGAAAATTTATTTAAGTGAACATAAGATAATATTCTAGAAAAAAATCATTAAACTATTTCTACATAAACCCAAAATTATAAATAAGAAGTTGAGGATAGGCTACAAACATAGTTGCATATTTTGTGTAATTGTGATGGACAACTAACCATAAATCAAATGGTCAAATTATGAATATTTTATAAAGTATGTGAAAATTTATTACAAAATTTTGTAAATTTTGGCCTTTTTTTTATTACTAGATTCATCAAAAAATAAACCACTTTCATAAATATTTGTAGATAATTAATTAATCTCTAAGGTTGCGATCAATTTAAATGAAAACATATATTTTTATCTTCCAAAGAAAATCTTAAAAGGAATACATTAATTAATGAATGTTGGCTAATTTTTAAAGCTTCCCACATATTTGAACTAGTCTCTTTGTTCCCAACATGAGGGATGATTCAATTAATTAAATTGATTGTGCCTATTACATAATGTTATTTATTTCTAATAACTATGAAACTATGAAATTAAGG
>LPNX010999246.1:716262-803031 GCA_001517045.1 Pseudotsuga menziesii
GACGAAGTAGCAACTGCAACTGGTCCCATAAAATCATGCCTATAACCAAAGTGGCTTCTCAAGAATTTGTTCACTTGTTGTTTTGTACCATCAGCCATCATCATTTCATCTGAATTGTCCCCGAATTGAGACGCTATCAGTCCATAGAGAGTCCAGATCTCATATATTGCAAATGACTGAAAACAATGGATACATAAAATTGAAAGTAAATTAATAAACATTAATGACCGATCAAGTTGTAAGTTTTGGCAAACAATATGAATTTGAGGGCACCGAAAGAGTGAGTATAAATTCTGTGTTGTATATTGTCTGCGCGTAAATGTAAACCATCACGAGTTTGAAAAGCTATTGTAGATGGATTCTTTGAACCATGCTAATTTTTTGTATTAACAAGTGCTATATTCTGCTGATCATATAAAGAGTGACCAGTATGATCATATTTTACTCAATGAGATATCCATCGTTATAATGAAAATCAATACAACATTATAAATCTCACTCTATGAATGCTTGAAAATATGGAATTATTGTGCAAAAACCATGTAGTATGGAAGCATTAATTGCAAAAGAAAGAATCGAGAACGAATATGTTTCCCCATCAAATTTCTAATCTACACAAAGAGACTAGTATACAGAACAACCATGCAGACCGATGAACGCAGCTTTCCATCTATACACTGCTTATCGGGGCAAAAAAACGGTTTCTATATACACACAATGTTTCAAATTGCATCCTAAAAAAAATGTACAAATCAATCATGTGCTCTGCCCTTTTCCAGTCATAGCCCGGTTCCTGCTCTCTGTAACAACTGAGCTGAATACGCCTCTCTCTATGCATAATGGCAATGAACATGCTGCTAATCATGTACACAAAACAAAACGATTAGACAATCAACTGATCCCCATAATGACAGGAGATCTCCCATTTCAATCAATCTGTTCTTGAATACATAGCTGAGCCATGATTCTTCAAAGAGCTAAATTATTGATACTGCTTTCACCAACATATTTGAGCATATTACTCCAGTAATCTCCGCCATCCTCGTGAGAATTCTGAATCTCTGACCAGGAAGACGACCCTGATATCATGTGTGTTGTGGATGTTGCAGGGGCCGCCATTGTCTCCACATTCTGCTGCTTAGTAGTCTCAAGACTAAAGTCCAAGAAAAGATCTTGTGGAAGCCCATATCCATGAGTGCTCATACTTTCGCTTGTCATGCAGTTCTGAGAGTTTTGAACAGGCGAGGCATCATGAAACATGTTGGAGGAGTCATTGAATATATTTGGAGAGGAAGTAGTTGACACAAGTGCAGGTACAGATTATGAATTACTGTTCTTGGAAATGCCAAAGAATTCCTCCTGATCAGGCCACAGTATTGGACTTGTTACAAGCTGATCAGTACTTGGGGAATTGTTGTCCTGGCTTCTTGATTGTTGCTAAACTAAGGCAGCTGAAGCATTCATTAGATTTTGATAGCCTTGGTCTTGCAGAAGAGCCTGATTAGAGATTTTGGTAGAGTCATAGTTGCTAGGCACATTATTTCTATTGCTAATGTTGTTGATCTGTTCGGCTTTCAAGGTATGAAATCCATCAAGTGAAGAAAGAGTAGAACTGGGCGATGAATGCCGGCATTCATCGAAGTTCCATTGAGCGGTGCAGATAATTCTGCATTATTTTGCGTTTGGCTTTGCAAATTTTGCATAATCTGGGCAGCTGGAACTTGCAGTTGTTCCATTATAATCTGGGTCGCTAATGCATTAGAATCTGATGAACCCAGATTCTCAGAATTTAGGGTCCAATTAGCCTAAGCAATGGCGGAATTCATACTATCTCGCATATTCCAGAAGGCTGCATCCCCAAGCTGATTCCTCAAGTAACTCATCAGATCATCGGCGTCCATTGTAGCGCTCTGAGTCTGAGTTTGAGAAGCTTGCTGAATCATGGCTGCAGATCTATACGCATATTTCGAAATTCCGTTGAGCCCGGAGACAAGAAGAAGGTGGGTAGGTGAAAAGTTACATATGATGTCATTGTTACTACGTGTCGACCCAAATCCAGATAGCAAACTTCAAGGATGACATCATCCCTGCTTACCCAATAGCAACACAAATAAATATGATTTTAATAAATTTAAAAATTGTTATTTTTCATGTTACAAAGTTAAACTTTGGAATAGAGATTTTAATCCTTTAAATATGCACCAATATGCACCAACTAATACCCAAAGTCAACGCTGTTTGAAATCGACCGATTACAATATACCAGCCGGAGGCAGGTATAATAATTCTCATATTAAAATAACAAATATTAATATATTTCCCATAAAGTGACCCTCTAAAAAACCACCTTTAAAATTGAAAATAAAATAAACATTTAATCTTATATTCCTAACCAGTACGATGTGCATAAATACTATTTTTTACATATATGAAATGGTACTCACATTGCCTCCAAGATCCTAATAACCTTTACTTTCTTTAATATTGGTCACCAAAAGTAATGCACATCATTGCTTACACATGCACGTATCAAATTGGACCCACACATCATAGTTTACACATGCACGTATGAAATTAGACCCACATTTTATGTCAAAGGCCCTAATAGACATTAATTTTTGGATTAGATTTAATAAAAACTAGTTATTTATTTGTGGATTAGATTTAATAAAAATTAGTTATTAATTTGCGGATTAGATTTAGTATAACACTAAGTTGACCACCACCACAAGTATAAAAGCTTAGACAAAGATTAACCAATCACTATGTATGCTATAAAGCATAAAATGTCTATGTCTTGCTTTACCAAAACTTTGACCAAAAAAAATTAGATAATACAAATTTAATAACATTGAATCAAATAAAAGAGATACATAATTGGGTATTGTATTTATAAGTTATAAAAATGTTTAATAATCCATGATAATATTTTGGCGTACTTTGGCGTATTGAAACACCTATCATTTTCAATTTAAAAATCATATACTGGTAAAATGTCTTGCTCACTCTTCATATTTTATTGTTTGAAAACACATTACATTCGAGAATAGTGAAACTAGACTTCTAAAAATTGCCAAGACATCCTTAAAACTCTTTTTCTGATTCTGATAACAACCCAATTTTTTTTTCATTATTTCTAACACAATTACGTAACTAACTTTTCTTCAACTAAGTAAGCAGGCACTGTCATTTTGCATGACAACAAACTCTTTCACTTGGATATGTATAAGTGACTCTCCAATTCCTTAAGGTGATCATTCAAATAATTGATGTAATTCTAAGCCTCGGGATATCCTAGAATGTCTGCAACAATGCATGTTCTTTTGCCAAGCATGCCTTTCTTCTCAAGTAACTTAAAATCTAGTAGATAGCAATTCTTGAAGTGATCCTGAAAATGAAATCAAAGTGTGAGACTGTCATTTCATTCATGAGGATGTCCTTTAATATATCTTCCACTTCATCCAGTGTTCCTTTTAACACTGTCACCTTTGAAGACAGTACTAATGAAAACATATGAACATAAAATTACATTAGAATCCAATTCATTTCTGGCTTATTCTAAAGCTAGTAGAATTAAAGTTATAATCACTCTAAAGAGAACAATTCAGCACAAATTTATTAACATTCAATGCATACCCATTTTGATCAGAAAAACATTTGAAATATGTTTAAATAACATAATTAATCTTAGCACTAAACAATTCAATGCTTATAATATTATACTATGAAATAATAGAGATGATATTAAAACTGTTGAAGTTTTGACCTGCATGCTCTATCATTTCTTTGGCAATTCCAAAGTTATGTGAGTTCATTTCAATAGAAACCAGCTTGTTGTCAGGCTTTGTCATCTTGGAAGCAATCCTAATGGCCGAGAACCCACAATAAGTTCCCAACTCTAAGGCCACTCTGGCACCATGTGTCTGCGCTGCATCATCCAGAATACATCCCTTCTCTTTCTCTAATATTGGCATCCAAGAAAGCTCAGTAAAACTGTCAATTGCGCTCAGCACGGCCTCTGCATTTTCCTTCTGTGCATTTTGTTGGACATAGTATATGAGGGCTCTTTCTCTGCAATCAGGAGAATGGCATGTCAGCCTTGATTTTTTATCAAAGGAAAATGTGCAGTAAGACACCACCTTTGACACAAGTTCCGGTGCCTGGATCGTGTACTTAGTTTGTTGACAAGTATGACAAGCGATCTAAATTTGAGGGATATATAAACTAATGGAAAATGATGTGATTCTAAGCTTTGTATAAAGGTTATTGGTTATCGTTTATGGGGTTTCGAGAGTGCTTAGATTGTAAGATAGTTTATTCCATTATTGGAAACCACGTGACAAAAGTTTCCTGTCCATTTTTCACGGCCAACTGCTTCAACAAGTCTTACATCCCCCACTAAAGGATATACAAATGTTATACAAAAAGGAGAGCTTTGCCTCAACCTATTTTCCAGCACCCATAGTGTGGCCAAGGTTGCAATTTCCCTTCCTAAGGAATGACCCACAAATTGCACCTGTTTGATCGTGGAATGCAGCAACACAATGCTAAAATAAGTGACTAAGTATTTCCTGTTTTTATGAATCTAATCATTCTGTACTGAAAGATAAATTAGTTTACCTTTGCTTGCAAATCTGTATTCTACGTAATATGGAATTGTAAAACATAGCTCGTTCAAATCCAACAAAAAAAAATTGGGGATCTCCTACGAGCACTTGTAAAAGGGAACTGTGAAAAATCGAGATTAACACGTGAGAGGGAAAGGCGATGGCAATAGTTTGCAGGCAGAGCTTATGCGTGCACAACAAGAAAAACAGAAGCTGTAAAATGAGTTTTCAGCAAAGCTAACTGACCTCAAAAACCTTCACATTATGTTATCTACCTTGGGAAGAGAGAAAAAAATCATGGCAGAAAAATTGGTATTGAAAACCAGAATATTGGCCATAGTTTGCAGGCAGAGCTTGTGCGTGCACAAGAAGAAAAATAGAAGCTGTAAAATGAGTTTTCAGCAAAGCTAACTGACCTCAAAAACCTTCACATTATGTTATCTACCTTGGGAAGAGAGAAAGAAATCATGGCAGAAGAATTGGCATTGAAAACCAGAATATTGGCCATAGTTTGCAGGCAGAGCTTGTGCATGCACAACAAGAAAAATAGAAGCTGTAAAATGAGTTTTTAGCAAAGCTAACTGATCTCAAAAACCTTCACATTATGTTATCTGCCTTGGGAAGAGAGAAAGAAAACATGGCAGAAGAATTGGCATGGAAAACTAGAATATTGGCCATAGTTTGCAGGCAGAGCTTGTGCATGCACAACAAGAAAAACAGAAGCTGTAAAATGAGTTTTCAGCAAAGCTAACTGACCTCAACAACCTTCACATTATGTTATCTACCTTGGGAAGAGAGAAAGAAATCATGGCAGAAAAATTGGTATTGAAAACCAGAATATTGGCCGACATGGAAGAAGACTTGAATGACCTAAAAGATAAAAAAAGACTCTGTATAACAAGTTAGAATCCTGCCAAAATCCTAGATATCCAAGAAACAATTGCTTCACTTGAGGACCCCAACAAGCTATTGGAAGAACAAGTGCTCAAGAAATCAGAAGGATACCGTTGCTTTAAGAGGAAATCAAAATATTTGCAAGAACAGAACACTGGATTCAAGAGGGAGATAGCCAACCTCAAACCCTCCATACTATTAAAAAAGGAAAATTTATCCGTCTTCTGGAATCAGAAAGGATTGCATTTGTAAATGATATCACCTGGGGTAAGCATCAATTGCAATTTCTGCTGAAAAATTGTCTCTTCTTCCAACAAGAGACAGAATCATTCACAGAACAATAGTTAACAAAGTCTGATAGGCTGAAAAGTCTCAAGGAGGATTTTTTTTTTCTTGAGCAACTTCTACTTCACTTCAAGGAAGAGATATGCTGTATCAAGGAAGAATCTAATAGAGGTATCAAATTACATAGCAATGTTGCAGAATGAGCTCCTGAATCTGGGTACCTAAAATAGTGCATTTATACCAGAAAAAGACTATATGAAAAGAAAATAGTGTATTTATACCAGAAAAAGACTATATGAAAATAGAAATGGTAGAGTCAAAAGACTAGAAGATATGGCAGACGTTTTATTTGATGTAGTCTTTTTAAATGTTATCATTTGATGTAGTCTTTTTAAATGTTATCATGTTCTCAACAGAAACCAGGTGGTTGAAATATCAGGGAGGTGATTTGATAAATGAAGTAATTGTTTGTACGCTTTCCAATGAAGTTTCAAACAGGTAAACCATCATTCCATCGAAATTGTTTAATTCAAATATAAGGAGTTTCTGCATTAATTTATAGCTCATATATTTATGACTTTCTCTGCATTAATTTTTAGCTCTGAAATTATTGGATTTCAGCGTTAATATATGATTTCAGTGGGAAATGCATAGCAAGCCACTCGACCACAATGAAGAATGAACCCTTAAATGGAACCTACAGTGATAACCCCAAATAAATCGACATTATACTGATCAAATGATGTTTCCAGGTTGGCATAGTTGGAGAAATGGATAAACCTTTTCTCGAATTCAACACACAATAAAAACACATGACAGTGAAGGTCAGTTTAAGGGTGATGCATTAAATCTCCCCTGCCTTGAGCCATGGGACAATATGTGTGCAAAAAACCTAAGCAGTAGAAGACAGATTTCTTAGAAAAGATCACAGCCTCCAAGCAGCGTTATTCCAGGAGGTTCATGCAGCAAGACACAGGAGGAACCTTGAAAAACGGAAGCAAAAAGTTGCCTTCATTATCAAAGAAAAACTAGTTCAGGAATGTATGAAAAGAACCTGATGGACCATTTGGGGAAATTGCAGACAGAACGAGAGCAACCTAGTGACAAACCTTAACCAGCAATGCTGAACGAGAATTTGTACCATTAAATGCCCCTTGAACATGACACTAAGCTAACAGGTGCTATCAAGCTAGGATGAGAATAAATGAACCTGCAGAGCTACCATCATGCGAAATCTAAAAAAAATAAGGAGAAAAATAATGTAAAATGTTGAGACTTAGAATGAGGATGTTACCTTCCTCTTCCACAAAGCAGACGCTCGAAACTAACTTAGGATTTCCCTGTGTCTTATCTGGCATGGTCATCGCTACAGAGTCATTTGAAGAAAACATGCTGAAAAAATGTTCACTGGATCCTCCACGCTTCAAATGCTCTTCATATTCACGACGGACGGTTTCATCGACACACGTTATTTCAGAGAGTTCCACTTCTTTCGTTACCACGATCCTCCCTTCTTCGCTGCTGCAATTATCTCCATCATTTTCAGTATTTCCAATCACTTCAACAGTATTTTCTACAACTTCAATGTTGCTAATCACGCTTGGAACTTCGTCTGCTTCTGTTTCAATCTTAAATGTTTCCTTAGTGTCGTATTCTTTTGAATTTCTCCCTGATTGAACCTTAGAGATCTTTCGAATCAAAGCACCGGAGGATTCCTCCTCTGTTTCACTCGAAAAATCTTCGTATACAGTTTCCATATTGTTAACCTTCTTTTAACATTTAGCAGAATACGCTTGCATTAAGTTTCAGAGTTCAAAACTGAAACAAAATAAAGAAGATCAGAATCTGTTCTCCATCATACGTTTTTTATGGAAAAATAATTATACCCCATCCCAGCCGTATAACCCCAAGCCTTCGAAGACGACAATGCTATTTGTTTTCTTCGCGTGGAATTCTGGTGCAACGAAAGGAATGATTTCAAATTTCAAAGAAAACTGCATTTAATTTCTACCCTTCCAATTAACTTCTTAAATAATTGTTCAGAAATACGACAACTAACTTCTTAAATAAATGTGCAGAGAATGGAATAAAATCATTTTCTTCTCATTAATGCTACACGAGACATTTTTTAATACAGGTTTTTCATAAATTAAGTTAATCTACTAGGTTATAAACTTTCATGACTTCTAGAGATTAAAATAATTTTTATTTAAATGATTTGGATGTGTATTTAATGTAATTTTATGGATCAAAATATTTGAAATGCAATTTTTTTTAATAATTGGAAGGTATTTTTTCTTTACCCGAAAGCCTTGTGGATTAAATCCACCCAAAACTTCAAAATTTCAAATAGCAGATTTAAATTGAGTCCTAACCAGGTTTATACAAAACTAATATTTCCAACCACATAATACCCCCAGAGTCGCTTACAACCTGAAGTGTACCATGCCGAACGCGTCGAATGGAAAAGCGAAGACGGAGCCAACACATTTTTAACATTATAGAATCTGTCGAGCTTAAGCTTTCCTCTTCGAGGTCCTGCCTAAAGTTGGACGCGCTTAATTTTTAATGCAAAATTATGGTAGGAATGAGCTGATAAATTTAATCTTTTCGGCCGTGCCTGTTTATGAGGACGTAAATTTACATTATGTTCTTAAGTATTGACTATCTAAATATTCATTACTTTCACGAGAAGGAACAAACAAAATATTCATTACTTTGAGTTTTCATGATAGAGAAGGAACAGACATGACAAACCTTAACCAGCAATGTCATCGAACAAGAATTTGTACCATTAAATGCCCCTTGAACATGAAACTAAGCTAACATATGCTATCAAGATAGGACGAGAATAAATGAACCTACATCGCTACCATCATGTGAAATCTGAAAGCATTAAATGAACCTGCAGAGCTACCATCATGCAAATTTCCCAACCATGTATTAAGGTGTTGCATTGAATACTAATCTGTGCATCAGCTTCGGAAAGGTGTATGCAATAGACACGTATGTATGATCAAATAAAAAACTAAGTTAATGCTGCTGATGTTATCCCGTCGTTGGGTCTTGGGGCACAAAGTCCCACGCCTACGTCACCTATATAAACCGATAAAAAGCAAGATAAATCAATATTTAAATAATTCCCAAAAATAATTTAATACAAACTATAGCAAAAATTATATGATTTTGTTAAAGTTGCATCAAATTACTTCAAATAATCATCTTGAGCGATTCATATATATCCCCTCGGGCGGGGACATAATATATGAACTGTAAATGAAAAGAATATATGAACAAGCATTGATGCAATAGATAATCATTTAAGATTGCGCTCCACTAGATGAACTTCAATATCCATAGAACAAATCTTCATCGTGAGGCAAAGTCTGACCACAATCATCTGTACATTTTTATCTTGCGAGTCGTAACGATCTTATGGGTGCTTACTTCGACACATAAGCATACTTATCTTAACACTTGGAAGCTCGAGTTCTTTGTCTTTTGAATGAGCACATGTTTCTATTTTTGTGCAGTAGGAGTAATCCCACATGCAAAGGAAAAAATACATTTAATTATTTATATTTCCAATTGCCTCTAAGTTTATTTGAAGCGTAGTGCACACTTCTTGATATATGGACTAAGTGATAAAGGAAAGAATATTGGCCACACAATAGAATTTTATTTTTACCTAAATTATAATAAAATAAATATTTTATTATTTAGAAACTAAAAAGAAAAATTCCAAACAATAACCCTCCTTTCTAAAACTTTAGGTTATGTATGACTAAGTAAAAATGAATTTATGAAACAAGGGCTTTGAAGTGAGGCAAACATGGCACTTTTTAATACACAAGAGGGCTATAAACCTTGACTTGATGAAGACCTTTTGAGTGCAGAAAATAATGGTAAAATGTGAGACTCACCAAAGTGAAGGTTTGAGATGATGGGAGACTTGGCATATCTTGCACAAATAGTGAGAATTGTGAAATTGGGGCAATTTTGGCAAAAGTTTAAATTTTTTAACAAGGTAAATTTTAGTGCTAACATAACCTATCACCCCCAAAGACTTATGGGTTCAATTCTTTATTTTTTATGTTTTGTCTTGTTGTTACCAACATTCTTGCTTCCAAGATGATATTATTTATGGTATTCTTGTAGTGTTTTTTTATGGTTGTTTATTTGTGTTTATAACAGGTCATAGGCTGACTAAATACACTATTTCTCTGCGAGAAATTGGAACATACAATATTGTTCGCTCCCAGGTTTGTGTTGTTCTAATGTTTTGTTGAGTAATATATTTGTTAAGAATGGAGCATATATAGAATTGAAAATTTCTTCCTAATTTTGAGTGAGAATTAACTACACAACCCATATTCTTTATTTTCTCTTTAAATAAATTTATATTTATTATTTTAAGGTATAGATCAATTCTAGATAAATAATTATTTGCAAATATAGAATGCAAGAAGTATCTTCTAAGTATTTTTCATTACAAATGGTTAACTTTATAACTAAAGCTTGAAGTACCTCTAAAAATATGAAATAATCAAACACTTCATCTTTTTCTATTAAGGAGTGTGATTCACTTCAACATTTGTTTTGAAATTTCAATATCTTAAAGCATATCAAGCCCTTCTCCTTAGTAGGAAATCCTAGATATCTTGAACATATTATTAGTTTTCAATATACATTTTGAATTCAGTTTAGCTGTGGATTAAATGGCCAGTGAAGAGTAGCTTTAAGTAGATGTCCTTTATCAATATTATTACATTTGGTAATATTTTTTTTTACATCTAGTGATACATCAAAACACTAAGAGCCTGTCAATGCGATTAGAACCTTTAGGTACTTTTACAAGAGTTCAAACAAGTTTTCACAACATGTTTATCTCCAGGTTTTGTTTCATCTTATTGGATTTCAAAGCCTTATAGCATTTTCATATATATGTGCATGGTTTTCATAACTTGCCTTATCATATATTATGAACTTATACATTCTATCATCCTTTTCCAGCCATTAGATACTCAAAGGCATGTATTGATATTTTTTACCATTCTAGAGGAGTCTGTAAGTTAGGTTTCCAAATTCTTAAAGGGTGCTAGCTCAATGGAAGAGCGTCTTCCTTACAAGAAGAAGGTTGGTGGTTCGATTCCTCCGTGCCCTAATGATATTTCAATATCGATTAAAAACGACTAAATTAGTGACAAAAAATGAGAGATAAGTGACCAAACAATGAGAGATAAGTGACAAAAACATGATATATAAGCGACCAAAATTTGCATATACACAACCAAATGACAGTTTTGGTGGCTAATTTTTGGTTTCTTATCACGCGACAAAAAATGTGGTCATATTTAGTTTGATCGTTTATAGCTTTCCTTGAGGTCATTAATTTAGTCATATTTTTGGTCATTAATTGTGACAACTAATGACCAAATTAATGACCAAATATACGATCAAATTAATGACCGCAAGACAAGATATGAATGACCAAAAGAAATATGACCACATTTTTTGTCGTGTGATAAGAGATCTGGTATTAGCTACCAGTGATCGCTAAATCAAAAGTGGTCATTTATATGCGGATTTTGGTCATTTTTTTTGTCACTTATCTCTCATTTTATACGAGTGATAGTGGTATTGGGTAAAAGTTCCACAACAAGATTTAGAGAAGGGCTCTCACATTCAATAGGAAGAGTAGCTTCCAATCTGTACACTAATTGAAATGGTGTAAAACCGATGGACGTTTTTACAGTAGTCTTTTAAGACCATAATGCATAAAATAATTTCAAATGCCAACTGGACATAGCTTGTCCTCCCATCTGTTTAAGCATGGTTTTCAATACCTTGTTGATAGCTTCAACCTAGCCATAAGCCTGCGGGTAGTAGGGTGTTGAGTTATCGTGACAAAATCCTAGTTTGGAACTTAATTTCGACATCATCTGATTTATGAAATGAGAACTATGATCAATCACGATGGCTTGTGGGACTTCGAACCTAGCGATAATGTGATTAAAGAGAAAAAGGGTAGGAATTTTTCCATCTTCAGCATATGTAGGCATAGCTTCAACCCATTTTGTAAAATAATCGATGTTATATGATGATGTAACCACGCTCCTCGGTTGAGGTAGGATTACAATGCATGAAATTGATGCCCCATTTTGCAAAGGGACCTGCAATAATAATGGGAAGAAGTGGATTTGGGTGGGTGCGCTTTTTTGATTGGAAAAGCTAGTAGGGTGGGCATTTTTTCACGGCTTCTATACAATATTTGAAGATCGAAGGAAAAAAGTAGCCAACGTGTAGGACTTTTTGGGCAGTATCCATTCCAGAAAGATGGCCGCCACAATCTCTAGAGTGACAGCCATTCAATATAGTTTCAATGTCTTCATGAGTTAAACAACATCACAAAATATAATCAATGCCACGACGATACAATGTATCATTGATGATAAGGTAGTACTTGGCATGATGACAAATACGATGACGTTCATCATGAGTTAAATGTGGTTGAAAGCATTGAGTTTGGAGATACAAAAGTAAATCTCCTTACCAAGGGTCAAAGGTATTAATGAGAAACAAATTTCCATCAAGAAGTGAATCAATGGGCCGTGTTTCCTTAGTAATACAGGGAGGATCACACATGAGCTCTGTGAAGACCAAAGACTTTTTTGAACTCTATTTGGAAAATTCTAACTCAAACTTCTAGAGAATGATAATCCAATGAGAATATTTTCCCCGAAGTACTTGATGAGTCAAGATGTAATACATGGGGTTAGAATCTTCCTATGCAATGGTTGTGTGAAGCATAATGTAATGACATAATTTCTGGGCTGCGATGACTGCAGCCAGAGCTAACTTCTCGACATTGGAGGAACAAGTTTCTGAGTCAAGAAGACTCTTACTCAAGTAATATATCACATGTTATTTATCGTTATCATCAGTTTGAATCAATACCATTTCGATAGTAGTAAGAGACACAACCACATACAAGGAATAATCCTTATTATAATCAGGTGGTTGCAACACAAGCGCATGAGTAATAACATATTTGAGAGTATCAAATGCACGTTGTGCAAGGTCGTCCCAAACAAAAGGTGTATCCTTTTTAAGCAAACACATGAAACCATGTGTTTTTTTGGCATAGTTACATACAAAATGACGCAAGAAGTTTGCCTTCCCTTGTAAACTCTTAAGTTTTGTAATGTTGGTAGGATGAGGTAGGCCAAAATAACTTCAATTTTTTAGAGGATATATACAAATTCCATCCTTGGTAACAACGAATCCAAGAAATCGTCCTATCTCGACACAAAAAGCACATTTATGTGGGTTTAATCGGATGTTATAATGTCGACATCTAAGAAAAATGGCTCTTAGATGGTCAACATGGTGTTCCCGATGCTACAAATGAGTAGGTAGATCATCGAGATATGGTCCCACAATATGCTTAATGTCATGGAAAGCATAAGACATGGCTCATTGGAAAGTAGCGCCAATGTTTTTTAGACCAAAAGGAAACTTATGATAAGCAAAGGTTCCCCATGGGAAAATGAAGTATGTTTCATGCTGATCAGAAGGGAGTATCTCTATCTAATTATAGCCATAAAAGCCATCCATAAATGAAAAGATAACACTTCAAACACAATTATCGATGATTTGATCAATGTACAAAGTAGGGTAGTTGTATTTAGAACAAGCCCTATTAAGTTATATGAAACCGATGCAAACCATAATTGTACCCCATTTTTTAGTAACATGAACAATATTAGAAACCCATTCTATCAGTGGCATATGATAAATGAACCCAACTTTGAGAAGTTTCACAACTTCTTCCTTTATGACAATTGCTTTCGTGGATGTACTTGCCGTAGGTTTTGACGGACAAGCTTGGAATCAGGGTAGGTATTGATCTCATGAATGAAAATAGACAAATCAATCCCTGTCATATTCGTATCTCCAAGCGAAAACATATCGAAATTATCAAAAAGGGGCTGTATAAGTTTCAACTTCTGGTGAGGAATAGTTTTGGCTGAAATGGACGTGCTCAATAACACCAGGTTTCACTGATATATTGACCAGAATGGTCTTAGTGATATTGATCAAGCTATCTTCAGACTCAACATTTTGGATGAGTACAGGTGATTGAGGAGCAGTTACAATATCAGATGAAAACAACGATTCAAAATCATGTTCTACTAATTGGTAATGGGGAAGGAATGAAGATCGATGGTGATTATATTTCCAGTGCATCTCATATAAATAAATAACTTCCATAATAGATTCATCTGATGGAAGGGGTTGTAAAAGATAATCTAGAGACAGGTGGGGGAATCTAACTGATATATTAGATGTTATGGGTTTGATGCCACCACAAGGTGATTGTTGATATTGGGGTCATTAGAGGTGGATTGAATGGTATGGTAAACTTATTTAGATGGACTTAAAGGTATCAAATAAACAATTGATTTCCCTTTTATTGAGTTTTCTTGACTCGTCGAAATCATGTTCACGGATGTGACCTGTGAAGGAGAAGGATAATTTTTTAATAGAAAGACTCCCATTAACGAAGAATCCTTAAGAAGGCCTACTCCAATATTTTGATATTGTGGGGTAGAGGATGCTAAAAGTGGAGCGTTATTTGCAGAATTATAATCTGTATCCATAGAACAAAAAACCAATTGGTCGAGAGTAACAATATTCCCTTGGAATTTGAACTAGACTAAAGGAAAGACGAATGATGCAACTACATGCATCACATAGAAACAATTTCTACCAACGAGTAGATTGTAATCAAGAGGAGCATCAACAACCTCAATTTGTATGGATACGTATTTTCCCCCTAGTTATATTGATAAGGATGACAATAAGCTATAGGGTTGAAGTCCAAGGATATCAAAGGCCTTCAATGTCGTAGGTGACTAGTTAATCTCAATTTCTTGCCAACAAGACAGAGGCATGAAAAAAGTCAAGGAACCTTCGTCCAAAACGGTATGATGGAATTTTTTCCGAATCACTTTCATGGATAACTGAAAAGCTAGTTGATGGGAAAGTGTTTACTTAAAACCCTCTAATTTAAAATTGATGAGATTATTTGTTTTAGGATCCGTAGCTCCAAGAACCGACAACCGTTTTTTCCTTTGTGTAGAGCACGTTTGGAGTACCTCGAGAGTAGACATAGCACACGATGCCTGGTCCAAACCTTCCTCAACATTATAATATTGGGTGGCACGTGCATTAGGATTAGATACTGATATTTGAATGGTATTATTGGGTTGACAGAGGACTACATCAAGAATGGGTTTTTCATTGTGAATATGGTTGGTTGAAGGAGGAATAGAAGTATAAGTTTTATCAATTGGAACGTTATCATCCTTTTTCTCTGGAGGAGGGTCGTAGCTCTAAGATTGAGTCATAATATGAACCAATTCACTAGAAATCATCTTAACCTCATCAATGATGATGAGGAAGACCCATGCAAATATTGATGGTCAATCGATTGTTGTTAGGATGGGAAAGGATCAGTCAAAATCGCCGGATTGGAAGTGTTTTTAAGGAATTTATTAAACTCCTCATGATGATGACATTCTTTATTGAAATGATCACCTCCACATATAAGGCAAGGAAATTTAACCTTTCTCTTTGTTTTTGATTCAGTATCTGTATTTGGCATTTTATTATCTTCCTGTTGATTCAAAGGTTTCTTGGATTTATTTTTCCCTTTTTTTGTTGTTCCTCAAGATTATGAGGATTGAACTGCATTCACTTTTGTTGCGACATCAAGAACACGAGTAGTATTGGGATTGTCAACAGTATGAATGACTGGTGAAGTAGGTTGGTTTTGTTTTTTTGTGGATTTAGCCGCAGATGGTGTTTGGATAGAACCTAGTATGCCATCGGCAAGTGGTTCCATAGAATGTCTTGAAGGGTCCAAAGTAGGATGAGGAGCATTTGAAACAAAATCGTACAAAGTTCCTGACTGGGAGTAGACCAAGTCTAGGTACTGAGCATGATTAATGGCTTACTCTTCAGTAACCGCGCCTGCCATGGAAACATCTCTAGAAATGGGTGGAAGTAATGAATTAGTAAACCAATCAATAAGTGTTTGATCAGGGACTGGAGCCTTAATCAACCTACGTCACCGTCTCCTCTCATGTATTTGATTAGATATATGGGTGGAAGTGGTTTGGTAAAGCGATGCCAAAATATCTATACTTGTTTCATATCGAATTGGTAATTGAAAATGCGTTAAGAAAGACATTGCCGGAGTGTTGAAGTCCCAAAAGAAATGTTGAGGAAACTACATATACCATTTAGCGGTAGTCCTGGTGAGTGTCCTTTGTAAAATTCTCAAATGGATGGAGCCATACGTGGTTTTTTAGATCTTCACCAGATATGTCGAATTTTGGTATGTCCAAAGGAAACTTTACAGGTATAGGTGGCCATGAAGGATCATGATGTATATGATCGTTTATCAAACATGACAAATATGGTAGATCATGTGTAGCCAGAAATGACAATTGTTGGTTTGGTTGTGGATACTAGTAGTATTGATAAGGAATATGTACACCAGTAGGACCATAGAGTGATTAATAAACATGTGATGATGATCCTCCTATCACAGGTTGGTTATATGGTGGTGAATTTCCTGATGATCCTCCTAGTGTTCCAATAGGTGGACCTACAAGCCCTCCTGGTGGGCCTCCCACTGGTCCTCTAGGTGATCCTCTTAGTGGTCCTCCATGTGGTCCTCCTGGAGGTGGTATGCTCAGTGGTCCGAATGGTGGTCCTCCAAGTGGCCTTCCAGTTGTGGGAATATTTGTCCAATTTGGTTGTCCCCATGGGGTAGCCATATTTCCAGGATATGGTATCCCAGGATAAATATTTCATGAAGTAATCTATTGATAAGTTTGATTATACATTGGAGGTTGATTCCCTAGGTAAGTATATGTTAGAATTGTTGTGCCATTTATATCTTCAAGCAATTAGTTCTGAATTATGACTGCAGTAAAAGGAGAATGAAGATGCAAACTGAACAAAAAAAACCACACAGGAAATGGATGAGTGTAGCTTAGATAATTACAGTATCATTGTCATTCATTAAATCCGGTGATACAATAGTTTACATAGGAAGAATTTGAATGCATTAGGGAGCAATTCAAATCTACCAACTGGATCTAACTATACCTAACTGACTACCTAACTCATGGTGTCTCAATCAATTTCGGAGTTCAATAGATCAACTCCCAGATGTCCAACCAACTCATACAATCAGTAATAACTAGTTAACTCAGTGCAACTGAGTGTGGTAGGTGGGAAAAGGCGCCTACTCCATATGCAACCATGCATTAGCCATGCATAACTAGCACTAGATAACTGATTGTGATATAACTAAAAGTAAATGGAAGCTAACTAAGACTAACTAGTTCCAACTCCACCTAACTGATGGAGGTTGGTGTCAGGACTCCTAGTGGCTCCTAAAATGTTGGGATTGGTCTAGGAGGCACTCAAACTGATGCATGCACATGCAGTAAGTGGCAGTTAACCTCTAGCAGTGTTCCCAACACTAGTAACTGGTACATGTGGTCCCATTAGGACAAGTGGACCTAATGGTACTAGTGGACCCAAATAATTAATTAAGGTTCCTAAGTTAGGCTAAATAATCTAAATAAAAAGTATGGTCAAGGGAGGATTAATAATCCTAACACCCCCCCTGAATCCTAACTTGGACAAATGTGGGCCATGGTAACAAGACCATAGGTCACCCAAATACAATCTACAAGATAGTGAAAAAAAATGCTGCTTAATACAATTGAGGAAATAGGGGAAAACTCATGGGACCCCTCCCCCCCCACCAAAAAAAATCAGAAATAACAAACTGCAAGCTATCTTTAGAAGAAATAAGCTTCCTCCTTAGAAAAATAACTTGAGCAAAAACACTGCTGCAAATTCACAGCTCTATGCAGCAGCATGGTCGATCTGTGGACCTCTCAATGTACTTCTAAACTGATGACTTAGTTTGTCCCTTCTGGATGGTGAAGGTAGGGAATGATCTAGTTTCTATTTCTGTGGGCCATGTAGCTGGTCATTTTCCATCATCAAGTAGCACCGACCTGGAGTTTTGCTGTACCATTCTATAGAGAGCGAATCTGTGAGAAATAGTGCAACATGTTCATTATGATACTAGGACCTTGTTCTTCTTCTGTCTTCTGGATTTCCAGCACCACTTCCAGCTGCATCAAGGAGATTTCAAGCCCATCTGGGTCTAGGCTTCTGATTAGGAATGGTTACTAGATCTGGATCTAGAATATCTTGAGATTCAGTCTCAATAAAATGATCATGCTGAATGTGATATTCTTCATCTGAATCTGAAACCTGTAGCACATCATCATCAAAAAAATAGGCGGAGAAATAGTTATACCTTCTTGTCCTACTAGAGGTGTGTCATACAACTGATCTTCTTCGAATTGAAAACTCCTTTCAATGAAGCATCTTCTGGTTGCAAACTCCATCAGTTTGTAAGATTTTGCATCTTCTGCATATCCTAGAAGAATGCATTCGCTAATTTGGGCTTGGAAGGCCTTCCTCTTGTCAAGTGGTATTTTGGCCCAAGATTTGGAACCAAAATCTCTCAGATGAGAGACATTGGGCTTATTCCCATGCAGTGCTTCGAATGGAGTGACCCCAACCATTGAATTGTGGGGAATCCTATTCTACAAATACAAATGATAGTTTATTGCTTCAACCCAAAGAGAAGGAGGTAGATGTTTGTCATGGAGAAGGCATGTTTCCATCTATTTCAGTGATATGTTCTTCCTCTTAGCCACACCATTATGTTGTGGTGTGTATGGAACTGAGTGTTCCATTCGAATCCCCTCCGATTCACAGAAACTCTGGAAATTTCCTTTGATGTACTCTCCTCCTTTATCATATCTTATTGATTTGATATTCTTATTGAAACTGTTCTCAACCATATCCTTAAAAACTTTAAAAGTCTCAAAAACTTTTGATTTTTGTTTCATGAAGTAGATCCAGTAGTACCTAGAACAATCATAAATAAAGGTGAGGAAGTACTTGCAAACATTAATGGAGTTTGTGGGCATAGGTCCAAATACATCACTATGTATCAAATCAAGTATAGAGGCAACTCTAAGTTCCTTCCCAACATCATACTTATTTTCTGGATGCTTACCTACCAAGCAACCAACACATACTCCATTGGAAGTTTGGATGGAGTGAAAACCTTCAACCATTTTATCATTGTGGAGTTGCTGCAGATATTTGAAATTGAGATGGCCAAATCTCTCATGCCAAATCTTGCTGGTGTTGTTAGCATGAGACAATAAAGATGTAGGAGGAGAGACATGTAATAAATGTGAGAACTCATAAGCTTTGGTAGAGTGATTTGCAATACCTTTCGCTATAAGCTGTCCAATGGATTTTTCTGCACTCTCAACTGTCTCTGAATTGAAGGTAACTCTCTTGGGTGAGCCTGTATGAGTCATCTGATAAATAGACAACAGGTTAGCAGCAAGGAAGGGCACATTAAGGACATTCTTGAACTCACCATGCTTCACTCTGACTGAGCCCCTTCCTTCTACTGGAATATGGGAATCATCTCTCATGTGAATGTTAGTTCCCTTTGACAGTGTGAGGTTCGAGAGGGATTCTTTGGAGGAAACCATGTGGTTGGAAGCTCCAGAATCAATTATGTATGTTGTATATTGAGAGAGGTCTTCTTTCAAAGCATGACACCTTTCAGCATCTTCTATCTATGATTCTTCATCAGGCTTCTTTGCTCTTTGTGGGGGAGCAATGTTATGCTTCTTGAGAAGAGCCGACATTTCGTCAAGTTGCTTCCTCATACAATAATTTTCAAGATGGTAACCCTTTTCACAATAGGGACATAATTTCTTTTCAAACTTATTTTTCTTAGAGCCGGAGGCCACTTCGGAAATTTGTTGATTCTGTTTAGGCTTCGAATCAACTGCTTTTGGCTCCTTCTTCTTTGATTTACCCTTTTCTTGCGCTTTGGAAGAGTCAGTAACTAGGAGAGCTTGATATTTGGAGGTCTTGATGACTCCCATTCGAATCAATTTCTCTTGACCCTTGATTAAGGACTCGGAAAAAGAATCTAATGAAGGAATTTTCCATTCCGGGAAGCCCTCCTGCTTGGAATTAAATATAGAAACAAATACAGAATACTCAGAACCGAGTTTGTTGAGTATGGAAAGGACACTCTTCTCATCCTTCTGTTCTATTCCACACTGTTTGCATTGAAGTGCAAGAGACTTGAATTTAGTAAAGAATTTCTCAATAGTATCGAAACTGCTATGATGTAAGGCTACCAACTCATTCTCCAGGAGGTGTCCTCGAAGGTCATATTTTTTTCCAAACTAGTCTTCAAGCTTCTCCCAAGATTATCTAGGTGTCCTTAAACCTTCTAGGTGGAAGAGGAGATCTCTGGATATATAAGTCCATAGATAACCGAATGCTTCATCTAAGCGATTCAAAAACTTGTTTCTTTCAACAGGCTAATGGGGCTCGACCTCCCTTCCAAGTACTATCCTATGGTAGCCATGCTTGCGTAAGGCCAGCTGAATATCAATCCTCCAATCAAGATAATTGGAAGTTGTGAGGATCCGAGGAGTAGGAGATTGAGAATCCATAATTCTTCCCGCTGAGAGATCGCAAAACTTCACACAAGCTATGTAGCACCTGTAGATTTTCACTGCAAAACACACTAAAACATTTGAACTGTTAGAATCATGCTTTTCCTTTCAACATGAACATATTTTCAGGGCCCGTCATGCCCTCTCCGCTGCTCTAAATAAATTTAGATCTAGTAAATCATCATAGGAGACTTCTGTGGAAACCTAGCTACTTCTGATGTTCAATGGACAGTAACAAACATGAAACCTGTCTGAGAAGGATCTTATACTATGTTAGAATTGCTTGATCTTCAAGCAATTAGTTTTGAATTATGGATGTAGTAAAAGGAGAATGAACATACAAACTGAACAAAACAAACCACAGAAGAAACAAATGAGTGGATCTCAGATAATTACAGTATCATTGTCATTCATTAAATCCGGTGTTACAATAGTTTACATAGGAAGAATTCGAATGCGTTAGGGAGAAATTCGAATCTACCAACTGGATCTGACTGTACCTAACTGACTACCTAACTCATGGTGTCTCAATCAATATCAAAGTTCAATAGATCAACTCCCAGATGTCTAACCAACTCATACAATGAGTAATAACTAGTTAACTCAGTGCAACTGGGTGCGGTAGGTGGGAAAAGGCACCTACTCCACATGCATCCATGCATTAGCCATGCATAGCTAGCGGTAGCTAGCTGATTGTGATCTAACTAAGACTAACTAGTTCCAACTCCACCTAACTGATGGAGGTTGGTGTCGGGACTCCCAGTGGCTCCTAAAATGTAGGGATTGGTCTAGGAGGTGCTCAAACTGATGCATGCACATGCAATAAGTGGCAGTTAAACTATAGCAGTGTTCCCCACACTCTAGTAACTGGTATATGTGGCCCCATTAGGCCAAGTGGACCCAATGGTACTAGTGGAACCAAATAATTAATTAAGGTTCCTAAGTTAGGCTAAATAATCTAAATAGAAAGTATGGTTAAGGGAGGATTAATAATCCTAACACCCCCCCTAAATCCTAACTTGGACAACTGTGGGACCTAGTAATAAGACCATAGGTCACCCAAATACAATCTACAAGACAACAAAAAAATGCTGCTTAATACAACCGGGGAAACAGGGGAAAACCTCATGGGACCCCCCCCCCCCCAAATAAGCAGAAATAGCAAACCGCAAGCTATCTTGAGCAAGAAGAAAGAAGCCTCCTCCTTAGAAAAATAACTTGAGCAAAAACACTGCTGCAAATTTGCATCTCTATGTAGCAACATGGTCCATCTGTGGACCTCTCAATGTACTTTTGAACTAATGACTATGTTTGTCTCTTCTGGATGGTGAAGGTATGGAATGATCAAGTTTATGCTTCTATGGGCCATGTAGCTGATCATTAACCATCATCAAGTAGCACCGACCTGGATTTTTTTCTGCACCATTATGTAGAGAGAGAATCTATGAGAGATAGTGCAGCATGTTCATTCTGATACCGGGACCTTGTTCTTCTTCTGTCTTCTGGATTTCCAGCACCACTTCTAGCTGCATCAAGGAGATTTCGAGCCAATCTGGGCTTAGACTTATGATTAGGAATGGATACTCGATATAGATCTAGAATCTCTTCAGATTCAGTTTCAATAACAGGATCATGCTGAATGCGATCTTCTTCATCTGAATCTGAAACCTGTAGCACATCATCATCATCAAAAATAGGTGGAGAAATGGTTATACCTTCCTGTGCTACTGGAGGTGTGTGATACAATTGATATTCTTCAAACTGAACACTCCTTTGAATGAAGCATCTTCTGGTTGCAACCTACATCAATTTGTAATCCTTTGCATATTCTGCATATCCCAGTAGAATTCATTCGCTACTTTGGGCTTGGAAGGCCTTCCTCTTGTCAAGTGGTATTCTAGCCCAAGCTTTGGAACCAAAAAATATCAGATGAGATACATTGGGTTTATGCCCATGCAGTGCTTCGAATGGAGTGACCCCAACCACTCACTTGTGGGGCACCCTATTTTGCAAATACGAAGCACAATTTACTACTTCAGCCCAAAGAGAAGGAGGTAGATGTTTGGCATGGAGAAGGCATGTTTCCATCTCTTTCGGTGATCTATTCTTCCTCTCAGCCACACCATTCTACTGTGGTGTGTATGGAACTGAGTGTTTCTTTCAAATCCCCTCTGATTCATAGAAACTTCGGAAATATCCTTTGATGCACTCTCCTCCTTTATCAGATCTTATTGACTTGATATTCTTATTGAAACTATTCTCAACCATAGCCTTAAAAACTTTAAAAGTCTCCAAAACTTCTGATTTTTGTTTCATGAAGTAGATCCAACAGTACCTAGAAAAATCATCAATAAAGGTGAGGAAGTACCTACAAACATTAATGGAGTTTGTGGGCATAGGTCCAACTACATCACTATGTATCAAATCAAGTATAGAGGCATCTCTATGTGCCTTCCCAACATTATACTTCTTTTATGTATGCTTACCTACCAAGCAACTGACACATACTCCATTGGAAGTTTGGATGGAGGGAAAACCTTCAACCATTTTATCATTGTGGAGTTGCTGCAGATATTTGAAATTGAGATGGCCAAATATCTCATGCCAAATATTGTTGGTGTTGTTAGCATGAGACGATAAAGTTGTAGGAGGAGAGACAGGTAAGAAATGTGAGAACTCATAAGCTTTGGTAGAGCGATTTGCAATACCTTTCGCTATAAGCTGTCCAATGGATTTTTCTATAATCTCAACTGTCTCTAAATCGAATGTAATTCTCTTTGGAGAGCCTGTATGAGTCATATGATAAACAAACAATAGGTTAGCAGCAAGGAAGGGTACGTAAGGGAAATTCTTGAACTCACCGTGCTTCGCTCTGACTGAGATCCTTCCTTCTGCTAGAATCTGGGAATAATCTACCATTTGAATGTTAAGCCCCTTTGACAATGTGAGGGTCGAGAGGGATTCTTTGGAGGAAACCATGTGGTTGGAAGCTTCAGAATCAATTATGTATGTTGTAGATTGAGAGAGGCTTCCTTTCAAAGCATGACACCTTTCAACATCTTCTATATGTGATTCTTCATCAGGATTCTTTGCTCTTTGTGTGAGAGCAATGTGATGTTTCTTTAGAAGAGTTGAAATTTCATCAAGTTGCTTCCTCATACAATAATCTTCAAGATGGTAACCCTTTTCACAATAGGGACATAATTTCTTTTCAAACTTCTTTTTCTTATAGGCGAAGGCACCTTCAAAAGTTTGTTGATTCTGTTTAGGCTTTGAATCAATTTCTTTTGGATCCTTCTTCTTTGATTTCCCCTTTTCTTGCACTTTGGAAGAGTCAATAACTAGGAGATCTTGATGACTCCCATTCAAATCAATTTCTCTTGCTCCTTGATTAAGGACTCAAAAAAAGAATCAAATGAAGGTGTTTTCCAATCAGGGAAGCCCTCTTGCTTGGAATGAAATATAAAAGCAAATACATAATACTCAGAACCGAGTTTGCTGAGTATGGAAAGGACATTCTGCTCATCCTTCCATTCTATTCCTACTGTTTGCATTGAAGTGTAAGAGACTTGAATTTAGTAAAGAATTGCTCAATAGTCTCTAAACTGCTAGGATGTAAGGCTACCAACTCATTCTCCAGGAGGTGTCCCCAAAGCTCATATTGTTTTCCAAAGAAGTCTTCAAGCTTCTCCCAAGATTCTCTTGGTGTCCTCAAACCATCTAGGTGGAAGAGGAAATCTCTTTATATATAAGTGCATAGATAACTGAATGCTTCATCTAAGCGGTTCATAAACTATTTTCTTTCAACAGGATGATGGGTCCTGACCCTCCTTCTAAGTACTATCCTATGGTAGCCATGCTTGCACAAGGCCAGATGCATATCAATTATCCAATCAAGATAATTGGAAGTTGTGAGGATCCTAGGTGTAGGAGATTGAGAATCCATAATTCTTCCGGCTGAGATATCACAAAACTTCACACAAGCTACGTAGCACTTGTAGATTTTCATTGCAAAACACATTAAAACATTTGAACTGTTATAATCATTCTTTTACTCTCGATATGAACATATTTTCAGGGTTCGTCACACCCTCTTCGCTACTCTAAATATATTCAGAGCTAGCAAATCATCATAGGGGACTGTTGTGGAAACCCAGTTGCTTCTGATGTTCAATGGAGAGAAACAAACATGAAACCTTCCTGAGAAGGATCTGATACCAGGTTAGAATTTATGTGCCATTTATATCTTCAGGCAATTAGTTCTGAATTATGATTACAGTAAAAGGATAATGAAGATACAAACTAGACAAAACAAACCACACAGGAAACAAATGAGTGTAGCTCAGATAATTACAGTATCATTATCATTCATTAAATCCGGTGTTACAATAGTTTACATAGGAAGAATTCGAATGCATTAGGGAGCAATTAGAATCTACCAACTGGATCTGACTGTACCTAACTCATGGTGTCTCAATCAATATTGGAGTTCAATAGATCAACTCCTAGATGTCCAACCAACTCATATAATCAATAATAACTAGTTAACTCAGTGCAACTGAGTGTGGTAGGTGGGAAAAGGTGCCTACTCCACATGAATCCATGCATTAGCCATGCATATCTAGCGCTAGCTAACTGATTGTGATCTAACTGAAAGTAACTAGAAGCTAACTAAGACTAACTAGTTCCAACTCCACCTAACTGATGGAGGTTGGTGCCGGGACTCCCAATGGCTCCTAAAATGTTGGGATTGGTCTAGGAGGCACCCAGACTGATGCATGCACATTCAGTAAGTGGAAGTTAACCTCTAGCAGTGTTCCCCACACTCAAGTATCTGGTACATGTGGCCCCATTAGGCCAAGAGGTCCCAATGGTACTAGTGGACCCAAATAATTAATTAAGGTTCCTTAGTTAGGCTAAATAATCTAAATAGAAAGTATGGTCAAGAGAGGATTAATAATCCTAACAGTATAACCCCACGTAGGTTGGTTAACCATAGGTTTTACCCACGATGGTTGGCATGTGATTGGAGAAGGGATGACCACATTTCCTGTCGTGGAATGTCCACAAATTACCGGTTTCCCTAAAGTGATATTCTACCCAATATTTGAAACCATTCTCCCGATTGTTGAAGCAACCTAGGCTATGGATTCCCCCCTAGTCATAGGATTTATAGGATAATTTGAAACATATGTGACATTTTGAGGTGATAGGGTTGGGATAGAAGGTTGACCCGGATCATAAGAAACCACATTCTGAACCGGTATTCTTGAAACACTAGTAACTTAAGACCGAGCATGAGTATGGTATTCTTGAAACAATAGTAACGTAAGACCGAAAAGGAGTATGGTATTCAGAACAAGAGTAGTAACATAACTCCATACTTTGATGTTAGCCCCTATTGTTTGTAGGTAAGACACAATATTACAAATAGGTCCAAATAATTCTTCATTTGAAAGTAATCTTGTGTCTCATGTAGGTTGAGGCGTGACATATGACAAAGTAGTAGTTCCATATTTAGAAATGGTTTTTCCTAAGGAAGTATCCCAAAATGGAGATCCTGGACCAAATTATGATGCTACAAGATCATCTAGAGATTGAGTATATACCCAATCTTCTGCTCAAGAATACCCGTCTAATGGAAAGTGAAAAGTTGAGTGACGCGAAGAAGGCTGCTGAACCATTACTGGAGTAGAGTTAGATGGATTTTCGACAGAAGAATAATCTTCCCCAGTTTTAGGAACTGGAATTACTTCTACATGTGGATAAACTGTAACAAGTTGGTCTATGGTTTCCCCTTCTCTTTCTTCCCTGGTGGGAGGATATTCAGGTGGTAAGCCTTGCATCCTGCAATATCTTCTCACAGGTGGCTTAGACATAATTTTGGCTAATTTTTTTTACCCTACGAGTTGTTTAATCGAAAAGAACCACACACAAAATCGTTACAATGGCTAAGGATACAAGCAAACTTAGGTGATAAGAGGAGTTGAAAAGTTGGATCCTCACTAGGGGTGTCAAGTCATCACAATTGATGATATACCGCAGGGTCCAACAGTAGAATGTGACTAGGAGGATGGGGACCATACGCTTTCCTGATCACTCGACTACTTGGATGGTACGTGCCTAGTAGCTCCCTGAGTGTTGTTCTCGGTGCCTTGTTTCGACATGACAACCAAATAGATTTTCTTAGTTGGTTACAAGTTCCTAGAAGGGTCCTTGGATATATTCAAGGTATGTGGGATCTCAAATCCGTGTTAGTGTTTTCTAATGCACAACCAATCTAAAGGGGTCTTCTGATATACTATTGAGTATGTGAAGTGTTAGATTTTTATCATTTAAGCAATATGATCTTAGGATCTTATCTGAGAGAATAACATGCACAACAATAAACACAAGAGACAAGAGACATAAAGAATTTTCCTCGGGGAAACCATAAAGGAGAAAACCCCACAACTTCCTTAGAGATAGAATGAGAACCAATGGCAGCAGTAAAAAATAAAGATGATCTCCAACAACTTGTTCTCTCTCTCTCACTTGAGAGAGCTTATCCTCTCTCACTCATGCGCCCCAGTGAGTGAGTGTTTGTGTGATAAATAGAGAGGCTCACTCTCTATTTATATTATTTCGTTCACTTAAAGTCCACTCCAACAGGTCGGCCCCACTTAACAATTACTTACCAGGGCCGACATCTCTATGAGAGTCTAATAACCCTAGTGCCCCACAACCGCGGGGAATTTTCCCTTCGATCAACAAGGAGGGTTAACCTTGAATCAATTGTGGGGACTATTTCCCCGACTTACAATGGAGGGTTAACCTCAATGACTTTACATGACTTGTTTACATTATTGAATCTCCTGATCAAAACATCGGGGCGTGACATGACTCAATTACATTACAGATACTTCCCAGAATAAACATCGGGGTACAATACATAAGATATACAAGTGAATACATTCCAAAGTTACAAATACATCAACATGAATAACCTTTTGATATACCTCAAGAGTACGTGAAAATGGGTTCGATATACCGATTAGTATGTGGAATAACAACATAGTCCCCTGGATGCAGTGCAGGAAATAAAAGACATCTCCTATATTTATAGACGCTAGAACATGTCTTCTAACTTATCACACAAGTTTATAAAGATTTTAACCTAAGCAACGGATCAATTTTATCTTTGATTATTAATGAACTTTTATGGAGTGTGTAGTGACCGCAAGACTAATGAAAGGTCTAAATGAGATGCACTTTTCTTTTCGATGAGATCTATCTAGAGTAAAGGAGAGATCTTTCCTTTCAAAAAATAAAATGCAAATACCATACAATTTGATAACTCATCCTTCAAGTTCTTTAAAAACAATTTCAAATACACAAAACCTTCTAATGCTTAACCAAATGAGATCTCTAACAACATAAAAAGAAATGTTCATAATGATTTTAGTTCTATGATTTTCACAATCCAAACAAAAAAGACAAAAACAACTATGTTTCTACTTTATCAATCACATCTAAACAATTAATCAAAGCTGAAAATAATAGCTCTAACTGCTCTTTTTGTTTTTTGATATATTTTTTCGCAAAAAGGAAATGCAAAGAACAACTAAGAAATATTCTTCAAAAGCATAAGGAAACTATAATTTTTTTCTTTTTATGGATCTAAAGGAATAATCAGAGATATGGAAATAAACAATCATTCCCAAGACAATACTTCAAAAACATAAAATGATTAAATTATGAAGCTTTTACTAAGACAATTTTCAAGATACGACTTAAAAATGTACTCAGAATCATAACACACTGACATATCTAACAACAACCCAGTGCAACAGACTCACAAATCCTAACCAAAAACAAAATTTGCAAAAATCCTTTCTCAAGTTATTGAGTACCTACCTCAGCGCACACTATAGGGCTAAACCAGAGCGTCCTCTACTAGCTGACACACTTTGCTCACTTTGGAAAGGCGTCAGTGGTGCTTTATGTCGCTGGGAAAAAGGCATCAACGACACTCTATTAAGAAACACATAAAGTGGCAGAGAAGGTTGACGCTCTGTAAAAACTACCCGGGAGTGTCGGCACAACCAAGGATCCAAAAAGAATAAAATCATTTTAAAAAATAATTACTGAATAAACTTGGAGTTTCTGAGGGTGGATACTAAAGGCTGAAGAGGCAAACTAGAACTGATATAAGATTAATTTCACATCTTAAATATTCAAATGATCAACATAACATTTTTAATAGTTTGTAATCAAAATCAAAGCAAAAAATCATAGATCTAATCATTCTTCCCCAACGGAGTCGCCAATTTTGTTAGTGGAATTTTTTGGCAAGGGCGAACACAGACCATTTCCCTAGTTTGAATTATTCAGATCTATAACAAAACACACAAAACAATGTAACATTTCCCTAGATTCTAAAATCACTTGAATATAAATATTTCTTACCTCTTAATGCAGATAGTGCTTTCCTTCTTGACGCTCTTGTGATATGCTGTACCTGCAAAAGGATGAAAAGGACAGGATACAAAAATGAAAGCAGCAAGATAATTTAACAACCTATTCTAATGATAAATTAGAAAATCAATAAACAATTTGAATCAATTACAAATCATTTATGGGAAGGGAAAACATATTTGTATTAATGAAAATAGAGAAGAAAAACTACAACCAAATCCTTGATGTTGAAGATTTGTTCTCACAAGCTCTTGAATCACACTTGCAAAATCTACAACCTCTCACTCACAAGATCATGCTCTTTTCCTCTTAAACCTACAATGATTCCAACAACATCAAAGTACTCTCTTGGTCCTCTTGGCCCCCAATTCATGAGGGTGAGCTTGCTTATATAGGCCAAAGGGAGATCAAATGGGTTGATATTATTTGGGAAGAAGGTGAGGGATCATCCCTAGAGGTTAGGGGTTCAAGTGCCACCTACTCTAGTTAGTTGGGATAAGACTCCATGAGGAATTTCATCTAGAAGGTTCTCGAAAGTTCTCTTTTTTCCCTTTTTGGGAGCACTGCCATTTTTTTCCTACTAGAAATAGGTGTCAGGAGTGGCCGATGCTTTTTGTCCAAGTGAAATAAGTGTCACGTGTTCTTATTGTCAATAGGAAAAAGGCATCATTTTGATTGTCGCTCTGTGTCAAGAGACAAGGTGCACAAATGCTACTAGGATTGGGCATCTATCGTGGCAAAACTCCTCCAAAAGTGATTTTGGCAAGGAAGAACTCCTCCAAAAGTGGTTTTTGGAATATGAACTTCAGGGAATTAGGAAAGGTGACAGTTTTTAGGTGTAACAAATGAAAAATTAATTAATTATATGTACACAATATAAAAATTTAATAATTTCATACATTTGAAGCATGTTGTTGATGAGATGGCTCCTCTTGTGATGCAATTTCCTTGACCATCTCCTTGTACATTTTTTGGACATTCATACTTCCATATTTCAGATATCACCTCGTTCATCCTTTGGGATTTTCAAAATATTCTTGAAAATGTAAAATGAAATTAAACTATTTTTATGCTGATATGGAAAAAATATAGTAGAATTACTATTAATATATGAATGCTTTGTAGTAGTACATACATATTATTTTAAAACATGTTCAGGGATATTACTTTTTAATGATTTTTTTTGTTGTTTTATGTGTTGACTATTGAGATTAAGATAGGTCTGATCAACCATTTCTTTGGAAACACCTCATGTAGTTTAGATATAACTTGATTCTTTCACTGATTGGATTGATTAATGTAATGTAAGTGGAAAGTACGTCTATACATTCTTTCCCCTATATCCCTCAATTTTATACAAAAATCCCCCCCTTTCGTTAACTTCCAACACCCTTCTAGATGAGCTAAGCACTAATTCATCATCATTTACATCTTCCATAATCTGTTTTTTCTTATAACGACATTTGCTTATGTTTGTGTCAGCCCTTGCATAAGATTCAACATATGTGAATTATATTGTTTGAAACTTCTTAAGTACAATATTACTCTAAATTCAAGAAAAAAATCATATTGATTTTTTTATTATTCACGCGGTTCATCTCTCTGCAATTTCCCATCAATTTTTTACGCTTTTCTGCACTTAGACTACAAAGAATCTTATCGAGCTTCCTAATTTTATGTCTCTACATTAGAAACATTAACCAACACATATCAGTTAAATTTATAAATAATTGAAACATAAAAATTTGATACAAAAATTACAAAGAACTTTTCTTCTTCATGATTTTGGTTGTGCTCCCGTCACGTCGACTAGATTTTTTGTTCATTGAACTCTTATCATGCATTTTCTATCAATAAACAACCTAGACCATTAAATAAAGAAGCTATTAATTATATTATACAAACAAATTACATATCTTAAAAAACATCTTGTCATTTCGATGCATTGCAATATACGAAACACATCGGTGTTTCTCATACATGACTATACTAGTGCGTCGTACTTAAATGCACTGTTAACCACAACAAAATTAAAAATCACCATCCATGGTTTTTCAGTGGGACTTATTTATTATAAAGCACTGGTAATAAAAAACAACACGCTTTCACTATTGACGCACATATGCGTTAGCACAAAAGGAATGTACCAACAACGACATAGGTGTGCTAGAACAAGTCAAACACACCGACAACTGTGTAATTGTATTTATTTTAAATTAAAAAATAACTGGACCGCCATTACAAGTGCATTATAACTATAAATGCACTGGTAGATTCTGACAAATCAAACACACTAAAAATTGTGTAAGTGTTTTTTCTTAAAAGAATTAAAAAAAAACTGTCAGGGTCGAGTTTCAAATTCGACGAAAGAAGTGGTCCCATCGCACCCAACGACTTATGTATAAAACTACAGACCCATTAAATCTAAAATCCCTAAAAATAAATATCCTAATTATGAAACAATAGAGGGATTTAAATTGTAATGTAAATTTTGGAGCCGCATAAAACAAAAGGAAGCAACAAGAAAATCTAAAAAGAAAGTTAATAATTATAATTTACATACTTGAAATTCCTACTATGCAGGGTTATGTTTGATTCAACATATCTTACAAATTTCGATCTTCAGAATAATTAAGTTGCTCCAAAATCGTCCCTGATAACTCTCTCCCAAAACTCTCCCCTCGAAATTTTGACAAAATAATGAAATAATGATTAAGCTTTTTTTAATACCTTGTAGAAATAGTTTTAAAATTGAAATTCCCATTCATTTTTTAGTTTATGGAAAAATAATTCCTTGAATTTCTATTTTCGATTTTCTCGACATCGGTGCACTCTTTAAATAGATGCACCAATGCGTTATAACTTGAAACACATTGTGAATTAAATTTTTGTTTTTGTTTTGGAAAGGTGGTTTTCCATGCAAATGTGAATTCCCCGGGGAGCTTCGTTCTTCACAACTCACCGTATCTACATCCAAAGAAATATAAAAACAACATACTACGACGCGTAAAATTTTTTGGTTGCATTGATGAGTCTTTATATACTAAGTGCATGAGTGTCAACAATATTGAAAACTGCATAGATAACTATCCTCTATAAAATATAGCATATAGTTTTCTTATTAATTTTTTTGTGGATTTTCCACCATGGTGCACTTTTGGGTTAGACATGCCAGTGTGTTGATTTACATAGGATGCATCGGTGTGATTTTTTACTATGGCACATTGTGTAAATTAAAAAGTGTTATTGTAAGATTGTATTCCGTATTTAGGAAGCTCGAAGTAGATACTATTCCATATTTAAAAAGCTCAAATTTGGAGATCATAACTGATAATGTGTGGCGAGAGGAACCATGGGCCATGACCATTATTGTGTGTAAAATAAATGGGTCATTATTTTGACTCTCACCGATGAAAAAAATTGATAACGACCACAATATTTAATGATAGCATCCATTTCTATGATATGTAACTTCATTGGATGAGTTGTTGAATTAGATGGCACCACTTATATAACCCAGGTATATACAAATCTACCCTACTCTAGACAATGACATATTAGGGTCTGGGGCTTAGGGTGTTTAGGATTTAGGTTTTGTGCACAAAATATATTAATTTGAATTTTAACATTGTTGACATTCAATTGTGAATTTATTCTATTGCAAGCCCAACTTCAAACACCTGAAATGCTATCCCCTACAGTTGACAATGACAAAATAATAATGGCTCATTTTTCAAAAATTAACATTAATATGATTAATAAGTTTATTTGCAAATTATTAATTTTTTTAACAATATTAATTACTTAGTATTTATCAATTATGTAAAAACAACAAACATTTTTGTTGAATAAATTTTTCTAGCAATACGATATTTCATCATAGTGGTTGAATGAATGTGTGTGTGTGTGTGTGGTGTAGCTCGGTTGGTAGGGAGCCTTTTTTATTGCACTCCCAACTTGGATTCAAATCCTGTCAGATGTATGCTCTTAGTGAGCCAAATGTAATGAATGTAATGATGATTAGGCTGGTGAGCTGTTATAATGATTAGCCCTGATGGGGCCTCCTATGTACTCACTTTGTGAGTAAGCGATACACACACACACACACCGTCCATTGGATGTAGCTTGGTAGATGGGAGTAATGATTGATAACCTTCCCACCAAAGTTCAAATCCTTGTAAGTGAGATGCTTAGATCTTAACTGAAACACCCTTGTTCGAACATTGTTTGGCCTCCCCACATGCCTCATAGTGTAATAGGGAAGTACCATGGATGTAGCAGCCACTTGAAATATAGAGGCATGAACCACATGACACACACACACACACGAGAGAGATATTTGTTGTTTCATAAATATAGTTTAGAAACTATGAGGAAATACCTTGAGTAAACTTTGATATTTCAACATAAACCCAACTACATTTATTGTTGAATTTAAGTTTGTGGTAGTGTGTCTAGGTGGCACACAATATTAATGACAATATTTAGGCATGGTATCATGATTCTAAAAAAAACTCCAAATAGGGGATATACCACATAGTCCCACCCATTATTTCCTTTATATGGCTTGGATCCTTCTGTTCCACAAATATATTGAAGGTTGTTGAGGGGATTTTCCATTTTGTTGTTGATGCTATGGGTGCCTCTCTTTGTTATCATTAGTTGTAAAACACGATGTTTGGGCCTACCTTCAAAGCTCTAGAAGTATAAATAGTGGGTCAAAAAGATAGTAGGAGGATCCCCACTCATGGTGTAATGAACCCACTATATAAATCTAACAACTAAGAAAAATGAACCACTTCCATATTAACAATTTGGACATGAATAATAATATTAAAATTCACTATCAACATTTTGGACATGAACAATAATATGCAAATGCAATTTTTCACAAATCAAAGAAGAATTATATCGAGAAAAAATTCCAAGATTAAGATAATGTTGAATAGTACTTCATACCACCTTTTTGCTAGTGATATTATTTAATCACGATTTGTGTCCCTAGTGGTGCTCAACCACCTATGTTGACCATTATAAATAATGATAGTTAAAACTAATCCTATGAGAACATCCAATAATCCTTCGATGGCATGCGAAATAAATGTATGTGTTAGGTTTCCCACTTGGGAAAATAAACAAATTCGCTTAACACACAACCAAATACACAATCACTACGACATAATGGATTAGCGTGAATGTGCAATGATTTTTCATTAGACAATGCACATATAAATACAATGAAAAAGTACCCTTGGGTTCCAAATTCCCATAGCATCTCTTGAAATCCCTCAAAACTCTTCATATTCTCTAACCCTAATAGATTAGATTCCCAATAATTCCCCCCTTAATCCGAAGGGGTGACCATGAGTCCAAGAAAAGAGAGTTAAATAACTGGAGAAGGACAACTACAAAAGGATGAATATCTCCAACTTGAAAATACGACTATGCCAAGAAAGTTAGCATAAGATGACATCTCTTGCTAAATACAAGTTCTCTATGAATTGGTGGTTTTAGATGAACACAAGCCAAATGGGGCTAGCATAAGCTAAAGTCTTCTACTACATGGGTGGTTTTAAGCTGACCAAAAGCTCTCAATATCAATGGATATTAAATCATGAACCATGAAGGTGGTTAAACACTGACCACAAAATCTGGAACTTGGATTGAATGCTTAGAGGATCTCGGAACATTATAAAAGGATAGCAAAAGCTATATGTCTTCTACTAAATGAATGGTTTTAAGTTGACCACAAAATTTAGAACTTGGAACGAAGGATCAAAGGTTCTTGGAACATTCCGCAAGGATAAAATAATCCAGTGTAATATTCTACTAACATGACAGTCATGGATATGGATACAACTTTGAGTTTAGCATGATCAAGGATTTGGATATGATGCAGGATCGGTTGTTCTCACTTGCTTTTTTTTGACTGTTTATCATCCCACTTGTTAGGAGAAAAATATCTCTCAACTACAATATGTGTCAATACTCATGAATGAACTCTCTGGTATGAATTATAAATCTTCTTGGTTGTTGACGACCATTGCCAAGAAGCGATCCACCCATAGTGAATCTTCTCTCTTGCAAGTTTTTTTCTTCTTCCAGAATGAAGCATCTATCCGAAGAATGGGTGTGCTTTCCATAATTCTTGCAAGGATGAATGTGAAAACATTGATATTCCATTTGGACAACTTGATCACAGTGTTGGCATGTCAAAGTCTGAACTGATGAAGATGAACTCTCATTGAGGAATCCAACACTTTGGAACTTGATAGGCTTGGAGAAATCATGAATGTGAACTGTCACTTCCTTATCGTATCCAAGACTCATTTTGTGCTTGTTATGGTTGATCTCTTCCCATGGTTTGATGATGGGATTGGGTCGAACAAGCAGAACCTCTATATGCATAACTTCATATTCACTTTCTTTTGCTTTTGATAGGGTGCCACTGATTTGCTTGTGTGATTTTAAGGTGGCACGATTTTGTGAAGGATGTTGAATGGGATCATAGAGAGGATTGTTTTGAACATGAATAAGTTCAGAATATGTTTGTTCTCATAGAAGTTGCAACTCAAGTTGTAGGAACTCAAGAGTGTCTTGTGGATCTTTTACACAATTTCGAATGTGAGTGAGTGTGTTCTTGTCCATCATGATACTGTTGTCCATAGAGGAATACAATATAGTGTTCAGTAACTATACCAAGCCATTTAATCTGGCCATGTGATTAAGGACTCACTCAAATGGAGAAGGGATTCTTGCAACTCCGACCTTTTACAAACAAGACAAAAACAAATAAAGCATTTTAATTAGCAACTAGAGGGTGTAGGATTCCACCAAAAATGCACCCGAGTACAATTTAATTCAACTTGATTTTGAAAGGTACAAAAGAAACTAATTTCAAGTTACAAAACAAAAATGTACTTGAAATTGTATTGACTCGATACTTCAAAGTTGTTATTGTTACTTGATTAATGTCAATTACATAGACTTGATTGTCTGCTTGAAAATGTTGTTTGAATTTAATAAAACTATTGTACAAAATCACCTTATAACTCCTTTTTGAGATTGCAAAAACCATAATTTTGCAAAATTCCTTATAATGCCAAATGAGAGTATTTTTATAACTCCCCAAAATTACAAATTCCCTTATAACTCCAAGAAAAATTGCAAAAACTTAAAATCCATTTTATAAAAACACCCCTTCACAAATAATATGTTTATAACCCCTTTATTTTACAAATCCAAAAAGTATGGGGCATCCAGCTTACATCAAATTCAAATATGATCTCACTTCAACTTTAAAAAAGTCATATGACAATTTTTCGAATTTATCCCCTTTTAATGAATTTTAAATAAATTACTCAATAAGATATTGATTTTAAAATATTATAAGTAATTTTGTCACGTAACTTTTCTCCACTAAAATATGTCACACCATTGAAGCATTTTCAACTTTACACGTTGCACAAGTCTCTTGTATGGACATGATTACTTGTTATGAAAAGTCCAGATTTTGAATTTTCCTTCACAGATGATTGCATCTTGAATTTCTTTCCAGATGTAGGGATATTTTGAAACTATGCCTCATGGTGATTGCCATTAACCATAACTCGCTCTACTGCTCATTTGAATATAAAACCTTTTTTACTCCATTAGGAGTACACAATCATTGATAAGGGACAAATGCCACTAGATGGTTTATAAATTAAATCATAGCTTCTGAGTTCTATAAATATTTCCCGAAACCAAAAATATTAGGATTGATTAAAAAAATAACCTTTATAATAATTGTTAATTGCAATTGCAGATTGATTTGAAGCACCTCAGAAGGAAAAGATATATCAACGTCCATTCCATTAAATTTGGATATATTACCCATAATATAACTAAAAAAATCCAAAAACACATTTTCTAAAGCTCAAAAACAATCTTTCTAAAGTGCAAAAACCAGGTGCGAAAAGTGCCCAAACATGTTAAAAAAATGCTATTTCCAATTCAAAAAGTGCAATTTTTTATTCATAATGAAAGTGCAATTTTTTATTTGAAAATTGCATTTTTTTTCGATTATGAAACTGAGGTTTTTGATTAAAAATTATGTGTTTCTCAATTGAAAAACTGGGATTTTTGATTAAAAAGTATGATATCAATATGCGATTTTAGCGTGTGATTACAGTAATGGTCATCATAAATGGCATGGGCACATCAAAATTCCTCACACGAGGTTCCATGATTTTGAATTAGACCTGCCTACCATCAACATTTAACTTCCAAGCCATACGATCTTGCAATCCAATCTTTCCCGATTCCCCCAAGCGTTTGTTAAGATCTCTCCAAAGTACACATTATGCAATCCATTTTGACAAGTGTTGACCATTCCTCCCATCATGACGTAAGGTGGGAGAAGCTTATCATACCTTCCCACGATGGCTTAACTGTGTCTCTTCACTCCTGTCCTAAAGAATGTGGGAGATCGCATGAAATGGCACCCATGTAGGTTGAAGAGTTTTCCATTCAAATTGTGGTAATTCAGAGAGACAAGGACAGAGAAAGGCATTGGCAAAAAAATTGTGCTCGAATTGGAACAAAAGACAATTATATAGAGTGTTCTTGGGTTCGTATTTTGGTTTGTCACATAGTAGGAGTCATGGCGGGATCCAACTATCCTTCTAAGATACTTTGAATATTTAAATCTAATATATGGATAAATATCGATTAGGTCTTCTCAATATTTCGTCACATTGCGACATCAACTAAGGTAGTTATGTTAACGAACATTTTGTATACCGATGGAAGTATCAAACAATCCTTCTATGTGATTATCTTCCTATTTGTCCCCTTCTATGTATATTTAGTAAAACATGGAAGGCAGGCCATCCCTTCTACGTATACTCATTGATAAAGGAAATGTCGACTGTCTCTTTGATGTATAATGAGTGATAAAGTAAAGGTAAACTGACCCTTCTACATATACCCAATGATATAGGAAATGCCGTTTGTCCCTTCTCTATATACCCAATGATACATGAAATGTTAGGTGTCCCAATTACAATACTGGTTTGTTTGATTAAAAGTGGGATCTTAACAAGCGATTCTAACAGGTGATTAGAAAGAAATGCATTTTGGTGATTTAATGAAATTAATTTTGAGGATAAATCCCAACGGTTTTTTAGTCCAGATTTTGCATAATTTATTGAAGAGATTTCTATCATGGACGATGTGTTGGTCGTCTCTTCTACCTATACCCATTGATAGAGGAAGGGTCAGTCATCCCTTATACATATACCCATTGGTACAAAAAAAGTCAGTCATCCCTTATACATATACCTAGTGATACTAGAAAGGTTGGCCATCGCTTTTACATATACCCATTGATACAAGAAAGGTCAGACGCCCCTTTTACATATACCTAGTGATACAAGAAAGATCGATCGTCCCTTATGTATGTCCTCTTATAATTTAGATTAAATTTGATATAAATTAGACTTTAGTTTTCTTGATTTTCATTAATGGGTTCCATTTTTGTGTGATCAAATATCCATCGTCCGTGAAATGTTGACTTTTAGTTACATCCAATACATCTTGTCTTATGTGAATGACCATATCTTGTATGAACCAACTTGGTTGGTGAATCCAGACCATGGACGACATGAATCTCAAATTAAACGTTCGGTACATTTCTTTTGCACGAATGATTCATATTAAAAGTTGTAAGGTGCACAATTAGATATTATCCATCTACGACAAACCCCTTAATAAATTATGTTCAACTTCATTCTAAGAGGACACTCACAATAATCAAATAAAAATTCCTCAATGCAATCTAGACCATTGACATTGAGACTCCCCTCTGATAAGCTCTGATAAATTTCCACTTATTCATGCATGGCTAATCTACGTCACACCTATTACACGTGGTTGGTCCATGCATCGTGAAATTTACACCATGCATCTTGCAAGTTCTTGTACTCTCTTTGTGTTCAAGTGAAGCGGAGAAATATCATAACCTAAGAGTTTTCATAGCTTCATGAATGGTAAATTTGTCCAATTGTTCAAAGAACTTCTACTGCAAGATCATAAAACATGCAACATTGAGCGTGCTCCATCCACCATTACATCATAAAATTGATGCCCTATAATGTACTAAAACTTCCATCTCACTTTACATCAAGTATTTGCATCCTAAATAAAGCTAGTACAATTGAAGAGTAGAGAAGTATTCCTGACTCCTCTTCCAAAATGCTTCCAACTTTCTGGTAACCCAACAGATATAGAACCTGTGTGATTATCCTTAAAAATTACATGCTCTTATGAGTCCTTTGGACCCTATTGCTTGAACCTCCCCCAATGACAATGATTTATCCATTGGGATGCTCACTTTATTGAGAGACTGTTGTCACCCGTATTGTCCCTAAAAACATTGCATGATATGCTCTTGTCAAGTTATCACTAACTATTGTTTAAGACGTGTCCAGATGTATCCTCAAAGGATAGAATTGTTCATAGGAGATATGTTGGATCAATGTTGGTAGATGAAACTTAACGTTACGACTCAGACGGATCCATGAAAATCGATTAAAATTGTTCTGGACAATTCGAGGACCTAGGGGGAGCAAAAAATTCATGTATGGAAACTTTTCCTTGGTATCTTAGATGAAATCCCACAATCTATAGGAATAGATATGGAACGTTAGAGGCCCCAAGTCACATGATGCATACAAAGGCATAACTCTTCGTCAAATGACCTAGATTAAGTTTTGTATCACGAGGATGTAAATCTAGGCCGTTAGAGGCCTCGAGACTTATGAAAAAGGTAGAGAAGTGGTTTTGCCTCAAATGACCTAGATCAAAAGGGAATTCATCCCTAAAGCAGATCTTGACCATTAGAGGCGTTGAAAGAGAGCGAAAATCCCAATAATATTACCCTATTGGAAACAACTTAAATCAAAGCATGCAAGTTAATCCTATTCGTCGAAGGTGTGAGAAGGATAGCTAAAAGACATGATGCATTGATGCCACAAATGGTCTATATTGAATGGAGTTATCCTTGAAGAATGATCTAATCCGTCTACGCAAAAGTAATTTAGCTAGTACCCATCATCGGGTAATCAATGAGTTGATCCTGGTTTTAGTTGTTTGGTGGAAAGCTGCCAGAATCAAGCTGTCATAACCAACTTTCTAATGTTTGAATATTGCCTCGTACTAACAACTCCGACTAGCATTAAGAGAATCAATAAGAAATGTTAATTTCCATTTTAAGACTCATGGATTAACTAGAGATATTTCAAGGAGAATATAATCCCTCCTGATTACTTTTTCAAGTCCACAATTTAAAATTTTTGAAAAGAAATATACGCTAACCTAGTTGTTTATTAGAGAAGGAAGCAGTAACGGAGACAAGAATCCACCTATCCATTTGAAGTTAAAAAAAATCAAGTAAGTACTTTCCTGGTCATTTGGTTCTATCTTTTGAAAAGTGCTTGTTTTCCCTGCAAGAGTAGTTTTTCTCTTAACAAAGTACCCTGTAATACCATGTGTAACTAAAATCCCATTGAATCTAACATGATAGAATAGAATGGGAAAGAAAAACACACCACTTCTTACACTTCATCCCGAGATGCATCTTGTCAGCTTGACGTCGCAGACAATCCCTCCACTAAGGTTCCATCTTTCATTGAATTGTGGGCCAAAGTATACCCTCATGAATTGAGGAGATCATCCCTCCAACTTATAGGGACAACTCTCAAAAAGTGCAATTATCCCAATGCTTATGCTAGGTTTTTGAACTCTGCCTTAGCGTGACATTTAGTCCCGAAAGGATTTCCTTTTCCCGAATTTGTGTAGCTATGCGTAGAAAATTTCAATCCGGAAATGTCCACTATGTATACTAGTGATGGAAAACCCTGTATTTTCAAAATCACAACTACCTCAATCTCTGAGATGTTAGAAACCTTTCCTGGGGAAAATCTAATCTCTATTGAGAGCCAATCAAAGAATTATCAAGGTCTCAGCGATAGGAAGAAGGCTCAGTTGCATGATCAGCTGGTATATGATCACAAAGATCTCCAAGATCCTATGGAAGCATGGAATATTGCCAACCTTCTACCTATGAAGCAAGAATTTTCCTCTACTTCACCATCATTTTTGGCAAATATTCTGATAAAGAATTAGATGACAGGATGATTAAGATGGTATATTTGTTTTTCACCGTCAAGCACCTAAATTCAATTACATAGAGGATTTATCCATTGTAATCAAAGCTTAGTTAGCATCATTTAAAGATACACGAGTTTTTCAGGTATTACTCTTACCTCGTATATATGTTATTATTTCATTAGCATGAATACTTTGAAGGCCTTGGCATTCAGAGAAATCAATACATGGCCCATAATAGAATCTATTATTGGATCCCTTGGATAAATAAAGGAACAAAGAATGGGTTTACTTGGACCCATTTTGTGTGCCAATTCATGTTCAATGATTTTTCCCTAATCTCCAAGACAAAACTTGCATGCATGCTACACGAAATTAGAACCTATTTACAGTTGGGTGAGGCCGTTAAAAAAGAGTCTGGTTCATGTCTGAAAATTATATCGTGATAAAATTATACGACATTGAAAGGACTCCTCATAGTTTTCCCAAATTACTCACTCCCACAACATTCGTTTTAGAGTATGTCAGGCAATGGATGGAAGTTTATGAGATTCATTTCCTAAAATAATAGAAGAATGGGAGAACTCCTTTCCCCATATTTGTGGGAAGCTGCACCATTAATGATAAGAAGGTCATTAGACAGGTTGAAGAAACCCTGACAGAGTTAGGTCTAGAGTTATATTTTCCATGGAAGTATGATCCCCTTTCCTAATTGGTGTAGAGAAATGACAGATTATGCCCGACCCTAAAGACCATCAATGCAAGCTAGGGATAGAAAAATTGGCCAACAAAGATACTTTTGAAGAGGTCCATAGGATTATATAGGAGCAATAAAACCCCACTAAAGTGGTGGCTCAAACGTTTCCTGACCCCATTCCATAACCTTCAAAAAATCTCCCTTATTATACCTTCTACAAGCCAAAGGGAGCCCAAGTCCCTACGAAAGAAATGAAATTCATGGCACCATTGCAATAAAGGTGTGATGAATACACACACGTGAATGGCTCCATGGATAAAAATAGAAGAGGGGCTTGGTAGAGAATGCAGATATACCTGAACAAACAAGATTGTGTCTATTTGTCTATCCCTGAGGACGCGAAGTTTGATGCGACCTAGGAAGAATATAATGCTTATGATGACCTAGAAGATGAATCCCAGACCTCACCAAAGACTCAAGAAGAGAGAAAAAGGGTTGGACCAGTGCCTATATTTACAGAGAGTAACAAAGAATAACGTAAATCTTTAGAGACTGAAATCACTATCCCTTCATACCCAAGGTAATAAGGGGAATAACATAGTAAGAATTGAAAATATTGACCGAGGAGGAACAAATTCATATAGAAAATTGAGTGCAACCAAAAGAAGGTGAGTTTCCCACAAGGCAAGAGCTTTCATGTCAGGATGAATATGTTCATCAAAGGGAAGCTAATATATCTAGAGAATATGCAATTGGTCACACCGTTGAAACAAAAATGGTATGATAGATGTTGAGATGAAAGAGGTAGAAAGAGCATAATATACTCCACTTGGGACTAATGATCCACCATCCTTCATAGAAAAAGACAGGCACTTGAGTAATGATGTCATAGAGGCTACAACATCTCTCCTCTCCATCATGGGAGAAATAATTCAAGACGAGAGAGATGACCAGGGGCATAATGGAGGCCATGAAATAGGATTATCCTCTGGAAGTGATAAAAAAAGCAGAGGAAGCACTTTAGGATGGAAAAACAGAGAAAAATATTAAAAAAATTGAAGCAATAGAAACTCCAGGACAAGAAGAGAGTTATGATGAATAAATTGCAAGTCCTCCTCAAGAGACTATTCACTCTAAGGAGGTACATACTAAAAAGGTGAAGTCACTATCAACCCTATCCATAAAACTTTTGAATCTAATGTTTGACGAACATTATTGTGTCAGGAAGTGTCATAAATAATTCACCAAGCTCTTCAACTCCTGACATAACTCAACAAAAAGAGATCCATGGAGTAAAATCTCCCACTGGCATCATAAATCCTATCATACTAATAGAGAAAGAGAAAAAAAGAAGGGCCAAGCTCTTAGAGTTATTTCCCGTGACATAATCCAATGATTCATAAGCTAGAGCTAGGTTTATCTCTAGTTTTAATTCGACCACAAAGTGGTTCCATCTAGTTTCCATGGAACCCTTAACCAAAGGAACGTACAAATACCTTTAATCTCATTAATGGAGAATTTCAGAGGTTGATCTCAACACTAGTGACTTACCTCCTGAAGATGAGGTGTCAATGGCTAGAGACACTAACATTATAGTATTGAGAAAATATGTGAAAGCTATAGCTGTTGGAGCAGGGTCCCGTAGCTACAGAAGAAGCTGCTAGTTTTGGCGGAAAGAAGTTAAGACAGAGCTACGACGCCGTAGCACGTTTCCAGCTGGAGAGAAGAGCCAAAAACCATGACTTTTAAGATAGAAAAGTAAAGAAAGGAAACGGTACCTGAGCGGCTGAGAAGAGAGAGCTCAACCACTGCATTGAAGGTAGCGGCGGAAGACAGGAGGGGTCAGCGACCCTCATAAAGGAGAAGGAGCAACGAGGCTGAAGCATTGAAGGCGAAGGGCAGAAAAGCAAAGAGATGCATAGTACCCATGATCAGTGCCGGGAAGCATGGAAGACTGCAGAGAGCTGTGGTGTGACAGAAAGCGGCTACCTCAAGTACAGATATGGCCGACTGTCACTAGTTAGGGTTTTGGGTTACTGTTGGGACAGGCCCACAGTGTTGTAATGGCAAGAACTTCGGGCTGCCTATAAAAGAATATATTTTGTATTGTAAAAGGGTTGGAGAGTTAGCTGGTCATTTTGTTGGTTAGTTAGTTGGTTCATTCAGTTGTTAGTAGTGTTTTGCAGAGTATTAGACTGTTGTAAAAGCCTAGATCTAGTTTTGTTATTAGCGGTCGCAATCTTACGGTAACCAGTAGCTGGCTTATAGAATATGCATGTAACGATCCGCAGGGATCGACAGAGAGGGAAGAGTATATTGTAGAAGAGCAATATATAAGAGAAAAGAGATCTAAGAGAGGAGATCTTAAGCTACATATGCGGTGCAGCAGAACTGTGTTTTACCTTCCCCGAAGCTATAATAAAAACACAGTTTTGTGGACGTAACTTCCATCCTGGAGGTGAACCACGTTAAAATCAAGTGTTATGCGATTGGTTTATGTGTTATGTTTACTTATGCATTTCTCAGTCAGTTCATGGACTTTGTTTACAGTTTAAGGAATGAATGTGTTAATCAATTCACAACAATATAGAAGGGTAAACGTAAGTTAAAGTCTTTGGCATGCTGTATATGGTTCATTTATGCTTTGCGTAAAACAGTCTCTATTGCAGTATCGAATAGCCTTGTATGTTAAGTCTTGCACATCGACACGAGCAATGCTAAGTGCGCTAAACCGTGGAGGTAGGATATCACAAAGAGGTGATACCGCACTGGTAGAGGAGCTGCGGTGCGCGATACCGTAGGTTAAGGACTTAGCGTTGGGCAGGAACTGCGTGTTGCACAGTGCGCGACGATGCGATAAGGTCGGAGATATCACGAGTCTGGGAAAGTGCGCACCGCAGGAAAGGATCGTGCAACGGCATAAAGGAATATCTCGCGGCTAGAAGAGCTGCGAGGGGAGGAGATCGCGCGACGCGAACAGGAGATCACGCGACACGCAGAAATAGAACTCGCAGCTAGGAGAGCTGTGAGCCACTAGTGGGATCGCCACGGAACCTGGTCCAAGACGCTTGAGTCCTTGGCCAACCCATTAGAGTCACTTCGGGTGAGACTTCAGGCCGCTTTGCGGTCTGTCGTCGAAAGGGCCAGTGATCTAGGGGTGTTGTTGGTTGATTATAGTTAACTTGGGTCTGCCCATAGCAACCAACAAATGGTTCCGTTGCCGGTTTTGAACAACTGAGCGCTAATGTTCTGTTGGCATCCCACCAGAGAAGAGTTCCACCAGTGGTTGGATTCAGACCTAACAGAGTTTGCCAAGAAAGAAAATCGGAGCCCTAAACTGAGCACAGAGGACTGGTTACAAAAGCATATCGCTTCAGATATACACGCCATATTTTTTGCAACCTATGGAAATGAGCTTTTCGACTGGTTATCTAAGTTGACAGATAGGGACATATTCAAGAAGAAAAGAAACATTGTCTGGACACCGGAGCTGATTCAGACTGTGCAGAACCTCGACAATCCCATTACAAGAGCAGTAGACTTCTGGCTTGCGAGTGTGCTAGGCGGCTTTGTTACAGAATTTGCAGTTGACCAGAGAAAGAGCTTCAGCGAGGCTGAGTGGTACTTCTTCAAAGGATATCGTGGTAAGTACCTAAAGTCTCTAAACTTGTCCATTAAGATGCTGCTACATGAAAAATGAGTAATGGACATGATTTCAGATGAATAAGTAAATATAGTAATGTCACAAGAGTTTGAAAGTGATTTTGATGACATTGGACGCACACGTAGTGGCAAGAAATATAAAGTAGCTTTCGGCTCTCCTGTATTTGGAAATAGTTCAGACAATAGTAGGCAACCGAGTCCTAGTACCACAGAATAACCAGAGGGGGGTATCCCTTACCAGCCCTATACCCCACAGAAACAGACCGGGACTCAGAGTAATCCCGTAGGTACTCCATCCAGTAGCTCACAGACAATACCTACTGCCGCTACATCACCTTCACCTACACCGCTGAGTGGTAGTAATCCAGTCAATCAGAACCCACCGCAGAGAAATAGAATGGGAGATGATATGAAGCTACCTACCTTTAAGGGTACAGGAGCAGAGGACCCGGAACAACATTGGTTTCTATGTGAAGCCATGTGGACCATTAAAACAATCAATGACGATAACCTCTTAAACTTGTACAGTTGGTCACTACACTCAGAGATCGAGCTTTAACATGGTATATAAAGTATACCACAGTACCCAAGACACTTGCCCAGGTCAAGAACGCCATGATTAAAGTGTTCAAGAAACCTAAGTCTGAATCTCAGTGCATTACAGAGCTCAAGGATATTAAGCAGCTACCATCAGAATCAGTATGGGACTTTGACCAGAAATTCAAAGCTCTTATAGACCAAGTAAGTTTTGAGTTTGCGCCGAAGCAGCATAAGGAATGGTTTATTGCAGCGCTGCTCCCTCACATCAGAGTGCCACTAATGCAGCAGAAACTCTAGACACAGGATGATGTGTTGGAGATGGTGATGAAGCTAGAAGCTTCACCTTTAGCAGAAACCGGTGCAGGAATGACAACCCTACAAAACCAGTTGGCCAACCTCACGTTACAGATACATGAAATTAAGAAAGGAAAAGAGGTTATGCAAGACATATGGTGCTTACGATGTAGAGCACAGGGTCATACCAAAGACAACTGTCCAATCTTTGCAGAATATTTAGCATCAGGGGCTCCTAACCCCTTACCACGAACGCAAGGGCCATGGTGTGAAATATGCAAAACACAAGGACACCCACCTCAGCAATGCCCTTTGCTTCAGAAGTATGTACAGACACCTAAGAACCTATACTGTGTCTTTTGCAGTTCTGTCGGACATGATGAACAGAATTGCCGAGCCTATGATCTCTTGTTAGATAGAAAACATGACGTATACAGAGTCTAGTCAGAAACACAGGGTCCAGCAGCAGGACCACAGCCTGATCCGAATTATGGTGGCCGGGGAGGAGGATTCAGAGGACGAGGCCGTGGAGGAGGCTTTGCAAGAGGAGAAGGCTTCGGCATAGGAGAAGGTTTTGTCCATGGTCGCGGACCAATCACTTGTTATAACTGCGGAGTTGTAGGACACTATGCTAGGGACTGTCAGAGCCCCACTACTACTTGTAATTACTGCAAATCTTATGATCATACCATAGAGGAGTGTCCTACCTTGATAGCTAAAATCAAAGATCCTAAGCCAGCAGTACACCAGAACATCCAAATTATTGTTGCTGAGCAGGCAGAACCAGAACGAAGAGTCAGTATTGTGACCCGTAGTGGTGCTTCCACCAGTGGGACATTGCAGGAGACCGAAAAGAACACAAGTCAGGAGTGGGTGCGCAGAGCTCCTGGTAAAGCAACAACACTCGACCTACAGAAGAATAAAGAGACATTTCATGAAGCCAAGGCTTCCTTCGATGAACCTACACAATCAGGATCGCAGGTACCATCATTTAGGGGCGTACCGCAGCAAGCACCTTGTGGCGATAGCCCAGAACAGATACCGCAGGCTACCACATCGGGAAGATGCGACGAGGATGAATCGATAGGAAGTATACAATCCTTCTTGCGCAGTTGCTTGAAGCTCTTGAGAAATGAAAAAGCTATCGGCGAGCTACAACACATCATAGATCAATGTCAGCAACCTTCTCTCTCAGGCAGTGCACACCGCGCTGTTCATAATATTACAGGACATACAAGGACCGGAAGAGAGATGAAACTCACAGCACAGATTGGAGAGTTCGAAATGGACGAAGTCGTCTTAGATCTGGGATCAGAGGTGAACGTTCTAACTAAGAAGACATGTGAACAGATGGGTAGCCCTCAGTTATTCATATCACCTATCCACCTGAGATTAGCTAACCAGCAGCGAGTATCACCATTGGGTCGATTGCCACAGGTGCCAGTTGACATTGACGGATTTCGTACTTTTGCGGACTTCAAGGTTATAGAAATCATTGGCGACAGTTGACCGTATCCAGCACTATTAAGTATCGATTGGGCGATTGGTAGCAAGGATGTCATCGACCTAAAGAGAAGACAAATGACCTTTGAGGATGCGCAGATCCGGGTCATCGCACCGCTGGATCCTTACCAAGGTCCTAGATACATCGAACCTATCCGAGCAGAGGAGGAGGCACATAACATGGATAGTCTCTACCAGATGACTGCAAACCAGAGCGACTACATCAATCCAACTGCAGAAGGGAACATTAGTTGGCAATGGGACAACTCATGCGCATCGGATTTCGATATTGGTCTAGAGAACTGGCAGAACAGACTTTACGAAGTCTCAGCGTGTAGATGTGCGTTTATGAGTAAGTCACTGTGATGGATTGGCGCAGAGATCACTGAGACTCCATCATATCATGGTCTGATAGATATCCAGGACTTCTTTGAGAAGTTTGAGCAACAGATTCCCTACGAGTAGAGGATCGCAGCTATGGACCTTGCAGTACGAGCCACACTTGCAAGATGGTGGTATGCACATAAAGAAAATATCACATCATAGGATGATATTAAAAGATTGATGGCGATCAGATTTTTAGTCGACAAAGAGTATGTCCCGCAGAAGTACACAGGAGAAACTGACCCCAGGGCACACATTCAGACATGTGAGCAGAACTTGTCGGACATTCCCGAGGATGAATGGGTTCACATATTTATTCACACATTGGACACAGTTCCAAGGAACTGGTACACAGAGACCGAGTTGCGCAAGGGGACGACCACATGGTCACTTATGATAGACAGTTTCCTACTTACCTTCACGTTTGAATCAGAACATCCAAGTGTTGCTCAGGCCCTAGACATAATCAAGATCAAGATATTTGAGGACTGTACCATCTCAGTGCAGGCTCAACCTGAGTGGGCCATCCAGTTGCAAGACGCGCTTGAGTGCTATAAATTCGCAGCAAAGCCAGATAATGAAGATAAGTATGAGGATGAGGATTCTCACAACACCAACATTTCGGAGTCAGAAGGGAGTCGCGATGTTGGGGGATCACAGTTAGAGATTCCAGCAATCACCGAACCTATCAAGATTAAAAAGATCAATATTGGCATAGACGCAGAACCTAAGTTTGCCTCTATTGGAGACTATTGGAATGATGAAACAGTCGGATAGATTGCCAACTTGTTACATGACTATCAGGACCTATTTCCCACCAAGTTCACAGAGATGAAGGGAATAGTTGGAGACCTGGGAGTTATGAGGATACCATTGAAGGAGGATGCTAGACCAGTTAAGCAGCACCCATATAGATTGAATCCGCGCTACAAAGAAAAAGTAAAGGATGAAATCGATAAGATGCTAGCAGTAGGCATCATTGAGCCAATAGAATAAAGCGAATGGGTTAGCCCCATGGTCGTACAAGAAAAGAAAACAAAAGGAGACATCAGGATCTGTGTCGATTTGCACAAGCTCAACGATGCATCGCTTCACGATCCATTTCCGACACCGTTCACTGATGAGGTATTAGACAACGTGGGAGGACAGGAGGTCTACTCCTTCACTGATGGGTTTTCAGGCTACCATTAGATCAGAATGCATCCAGAAGATCGGTCCAAGACCACCTTTGCAATAGAATGGGGCTCGTTCCAGTATACGGTAATGCCCTTTGGTCTTAAGAATGCACCAGCTATATTTTCTAGAGTAGTCGTTGCTGTATTTAAAGAATACATTCATAAATTCTTAGAAGTATATTTTGATGATTGGACTATATTTGGGCTAATCGAAAAGCATATAGGAGACTTAAGATTGATGTTAGAGAAATGTAGGCAGTACCAGATTTCTCTAAACTTGAAGAAATGTATATTTTGTGCACCATTTGGTATTTTGTTGGGTCACATTGTTTGCAGACAAGGCTTGATGGTAGACCCCGCGAAGATTGCTATCATTGTAAATCTCCTAGCACCCAACTCAGTCAAGCAACTGAGGACAGTACTTGGTCATACCGGGTACTACAGAAATTTCATCAAGGGCTACGCAAAGATTACAGCACCAATGGAGAAATTGCTCAAGAAAGACGTAAAATTCCTATGGAACGAGGAATGTCAGCAGAGTCTAGACATGCTTAAAGAGAAGATGGTTACAGCACCCATCTTAGTATTTCCCGACTGGACTAAGCCATTTCATGTACATGTGGATGCGTCTGGCATCACATTAGGGGTTGTTTTAACACAACCAGGAGAAGGGGACATTGACCACCCTATCGCATATTCCAGCAGAAAGCTCTCGACAGCCGAAAAGAACTACACCACAATTGAAAGAGAAGGCCTAGCTATGGTTTATGTGCTGCAGAAGTTCAGGCACTACCTGTTGGGTGCCCCGTTCAAGATGTTTACTGACCATTCCACGTTAAAGTATTTGGTCAATAATCCAGTGTTAGGGGGGAGAATCTGCAGATGGTTACTCCTCTTTCAGGAGTATGATTTTGAAATCATTGTGAAACCACGAAGACTGAATGCAGTACTTGATCATTTGTCGTGGATAGACTCAGGAGAAGAGCCAAGTAACCTAGATGACAATCTACCAGATGCACCGTTGTTATCTATCCAGATCGCAGACGAGTACTATGCCGATATTATTCAATTTCTCACTACGGGAGTAGCACCTGATGAGTTTACTAAGCAGCAAAAGAAGCAGTTGGTTGTTAAAGCAACAGACTTCACCCTCATCGCAGGACACCTATACAAGTTAGGTTCGGATGAAGTTCTGCACAGATGTGTGATGCCACATGAAAAAGACGCTATTATTAGAGAGGCACATTTAGGAACCGCAGGAGGTCATTTCGCAGGAAAGTCGACTGCGCAGAAAATCCTGGAGGCAGGATTATGGTGGCCTACATTGCATAAAGACACCAAGGAATTTTACAGATGCTGTGGTATCTGCCAAAGGGTTGGAAAACCCTCGCGACGTGACGAAATGCCACTGCGACCGTAGGTCACGTTGCGCGCATTTGAAAAATGGGCTATAGATTTTGTGGGTCCTATCAACCCACCAGGAAAGCGCACTGGTGCGAGATATATTATCACGGGAACAGAGTACCTCACCAGATGGGCAGAGGCAAAAGCAGTAAGAAATTGTGATGCTGCTATAGCCACACAGTTCCTTTTTGAAAACATCATTAGTAGATTTGGATGCCCAGTAATTTTGATGAGTGATCAAGGCACGCATTTTTTGAACAGCACTATTGAGGCATTGACAGAAGAATTCTAGATTCAGCACCATAAGAGCACTCCCTACCACCCACAGGATAATGGTACAGTGGAGGCCTTTAATAAGATTTTAGAAAATGCTCTTACTAAGATCTGCAATAGCCAAAGGAATGATTGGGACCTCAGAGTTAACACTGTATTATGGGCGTAGAGGACCACATGCAAGAAAATTACGGGATACACACCTTTCAGCCTGGTGTATGGACAGGAGGCTGTTATGCCTATGGAGTATATTCTTCCCAATTTAAGAATCACTCAGATTATCGGGATGACTGATACAGACACAGTTGAGGAAAGGCTAGCACAGCTGCTTGCCTTAGAAGAAGACATGTTCATCGCCGGATTCCACCAGAAAGTACAGAAGGCACGGGAAAAAGCTTGGCATGACAGACACATTAAGAATAAGACTTTCTAGATCAGAGACCTAGTGCTCCTCTATGACAGCAAATTCATTAAGTTTCTAGGGAAGTTCAAGACACATTGGCTGGGGCCATATCAGATACAACAAGTCACAAAGGGAGGTGCCGTTCAGCTCAACCAACTGAATGGGGAGCTTTTTCCCACATGGATTAATGGCAGTAGGCTTAAGCCCTATAGTGATAGCCACCTCGCCTCTCAGCCCTAGCTTAACCAGTCTAGGGTGGTGCAGATGTCCAGTGTAGTTGAAAGGAGGCATCGCACCGGGAACTAGTCTACACTGGCAGGTATTATTCTAAGTATGAAAAAAAAGGTAATATTGTTTTATGCAGGTGATGCGGAGTCGCATCACGGTAGCGCAATGTTTCCCCATGCCACGTACTCAATTTTGCAACCGACAAAGGCCAGTCAAGTCAGCATCTGACAGGTAGTTAATGAGGTAATGACCGGTATATCTTACCATAGATTTGGCAGCAGTATAATCAATTTTTCCAGATTTGGCAAATATTCGACGAGATCGGTGTCTGTACACACACGTTTCGAGGGAAATTCGATCGGATTTCCACATTTATTAGGGATCAGATGGCGGGTATGGTCTTGTCCAGCCATTAATGACGACCGATGGGTTCAGTCTAGATGACCGTTGCGTCCGGGATTATCGTATTGGGCATAAAAGCAGAAAGTATTCCAGTGGGACGGTTACATTTGCAGAAAAACCAAGAGCTATAGAGTAAGTTGTTAAGAGTTCTATGTCCAGAGCTAAGTGGTTACAAAGTGCTGTGATTTTCAAAAGTTGCAGCCATTGCACGTCCACCATTTTTACTAGGATGACTTTGTTCGAGGACGAACCTCTAGAAAGCATGCTGAGACGTTTCGACCCTGGTGGCCATAGGTCCACCATGATGACGTTGCCCAGGGTTGTGAAATTAAGTACAGCAGAAGTCAGACAGCCGCTAAGGATGAAGAGTCAAGCGCCAGAAGTAAAATTTGTCACCAAAGTCTCTGCTAATGAGAAGAAGAACGCCGAGCCAATCACTGAAGATAAGAAAGCAGAGCAGAAGAATGATGAGAAGAATTCTCCCGCTAGATGAAAAGTAAAAATGAGAAAAAGAAAGCAACAAGAGAAGGTCACCGACCTATCTGATCAACTAAGAAAAGCACCAAAGATTGCGAAGGCAACACAACAAAAATATGATGATTAGAGGAAGCATGTGTACCTGGAGCACCTCGAAGAGAAGAGAAGTGGAAGAGGACAGCAAACCCAGCAGTTGGTAGAATTCCTGGAGGCAGGAAAAGGCTTGTTCTCAGAACATAATTCATGGTTTGTATCTCTTTCATATACAAGGCTCCAGACTGAATGAAATGTTTGAGAAGGATGGAAGATATAGATTTTCCTTGTGGTAAAATTTCTAACCCAGATAAAGAGGAAAGGATATTTGTGGAAAACCTCTCAAACACTAGAAGGCTCGTAACAAGTTTCAGGAGCGAAGAGAGCGAGACCATGACATTGGGCAGGAAAGATAAGAGAGCCCAGTGAACCAAGTTACATAAACTATAAAGAGCGTGTCGAAGTGATGCAGAAGGAAGTCACAGGACTTCGTGACAGGTTGCAGAGGGCTTCACAGGAATCCAAGGCAAAGCTAAAATAGGAGAAGCCCGCTGGAGGTGGCTCGAGCGCGAGCCACAAGTAAGTGTTAGGGGATTGTTGGAGCAAGGTCCTGCAGCTATAGAAGAAGCTACTATTTTTGGCGGAAAGATAAGTTTCGGCGGAAAGAAGTTAAGACAGAGCTACGACGCCATAGCACGTTTCCAGCTAGAGAGCAGAGCCGGAAACCATGACTTTTAAGATAGAAAAGTCAAGAAAGGCAACGATACCTGAGCAGCCGAGAAGAGAGAGCTCAACCACTGCATTGAAGGCAGTGACAGAAGATAGGAGGGCTCAACGACCCTCATAAAGGAGAAGGAGCAACGAGGCTGAAGCATTGAAGGCGAAGGACAGAAAAGCGAAGCGGTGCATAGTACCCATGATCAGTGCCGGGAAGCATGGAAGACTGCAGAGAGCTATGGTGTGACGAAAAGTGGCTACCTCAAGTACAGATATGGCCGAATGTCACTAGTTAGGGTTTTGGGTTACTATTGGGGCAGGCCCACAGTGTTGTAATGGCAAGACCTTCGGGCTGCCTATAAAAGAATATATTTTGTATTGTAAAAGGGTTGGAGAGTTAGCTGGTCATTTTGTTGGTTAGTTAGTTGGTTCATTCAATTGTTAGTAGTGTTTTGCAGATTATTAGACTGTTGTAAAATCCTAGCTCTGGTTCTATTATTAGCGGTCGCAATCTTACGATAACCAGTAGCTGGCTTATAGAATATGCATGTAACGATCTGCAGGGATCGACAGAGAGAGAAGAGTATATTGTAGAAGAGCAATATAGAAGAGAAAATAGATCTAAGAGAGGAGATCTTAAGCTGCATATGCGGTTCAGAAGAACTGTGTTTTACCTTCCCCTGAGCTATAATAAAAACACAGTTCTGTGGACGTAACTTCCATCCTGGAGGTGAACCACGTTAAAATCAAGTGTTATGCGATTGGTTTATGTGTTATGTTTACTTATGCATTTCTCAGTCAGTTCATGGACTTTGTTTACAGTTTAAGGAATGAATGTGTTAATCAATTCACAACAATATAGAAGGGTAAAGGTAAGTTAAAGTCTTTGGCATGCTGTATATGGTTCATTTATGCTTTGCATAAAACAGTCTCTATTGCAGTATTGAATAGCCTTGTATGTTAAGTCTTGCACGTCGACACGAGCAACACTAAGTGCGCTAAACCGTGGAGGTAGGATATCACAGAGAGGTGATATCGCACCGGCAGAGGAGCTGCGGTGCGCGATACCGCAGGTTAAGGACTTAGTGTTGGGCAGGAACTGCGTGTCACACAGTGCGCGGCGATGCGATAAGGTCAGAGATATCGCGAGTTTGGGAAAGTGCGCGCCGCAGGAAAGGATCGTGCGACGGCATAAAGGAATATCTAGCGGCTAGAAGAGCTGCGAGGCGAGGAGATCACGCGATGCGAGCAGGAGATCACACAAACCGCAGAAATAGAACTCGTAGATAGGAGAGATGCGAGCCACTAGTGGGATCGCCACAGAACCTGGTTCAAGACGCTTGAGTCCTTGGCCAACCCATTAGAGTCACTTCGGGTGAGAATTCAAGCCGCTTTGTGGTCTGTCGCCGAAAGGGCCAGTGATCTAGGGGTGTTGTTGGTTGATTATAGTTAACCCGGGTCTACCCATAGCAGCCAACAATAGCTGATATGGACAAGCATAAAATACTAGTTGAAGGTATAAGGACAAAAAACCAGTTACTGAACACCCAAGTCAAAATCATGGAAGGTGAAAAGAAAAGTCTACATATTTTTGTGGCTAAAGAAGGACAAAGAACTCAAAACTCAGCATAAATTTTAACGTTGCTAGCTGCGAAGGATCAAAAGATCCAGGAATTGGAGAAACTGCAGAATACTCATGCTTTCCAAACTACTCTCCAATTGATGAAAACATACCAATAGCTTCAGGATGAGTGGAAAGTGATGAGGAAATACAACTCTTCTCTGATTTCCACCAAGGAAGTTAATGAAGAAAGAATTCAATAATTTCAAAAACCAGAGGTGGAGTTGAAAGAGGTGAAGAGAAAGCTAGATGACACAAACAACCAGTTGGAATTCTATAAAGTTAAGTTAATTGAAGAAAATAGGAAGTAGCCTATGTTTTGATCGAAAATACCATCCTCGATGAGCAGTTAATTGACCTCATGCAGAAATTGGAGCAGAGTGAGAAATAAAGGAATAAATTGAAGGCTCAAAACTCCAATATTAAGTTGGATATTGTCATATTGGAGGGGATAGTTGAAAAGAAGAATGAGAAACTGATCTTGTAGGGAATAAATTTTGATAAATCAAGGGAAGACATCCGTGATATTAATAAGGAATTAGCCTCACTCAAGTCATAGGTAAAATACTGGGAGTCAAATTACTTAGAAGCCATGGAGCAAGCCCTTATGAAATACAAGTTGTAGAGAATTAAACATGACATATGGAAAATCATTCTCACAGAGTTGGATAAATTACAAGCTCACATACAATTTAACCTAAGTCACTGCATAATATATGTGGAAGCAACTAACTACTTGGATTAAAGTAGGACTGATATTCAAAACAAATTCCAAGTGGCCATGTCGGTGAAGACAATAATCAATACGCTAACTCCAGAGCAGTTGAAGTCCAAATATATATATGACATGACAAAATCTATAATGCACATGAATACCTGCATCCATAAGGTTACTTTGATGAAGGCACTGGAAGAAAAGTTAAAATAATCTTCAGTATTAATTCATCCCCTTTTTCAAAACAATGAATACAATGAAAAGTAATGGCCTTCCAACACCTTGGAATGAGAAATTCAAAATACACCCCAATAATATATATGATTAGTTTTCCTAGGATCAATTGTCAAGGTTAATAGTAGTATCTATAAGGGAAAATACACCCACAATAACTGAGATATACCAAGAACTAAAGCCTTACATGGATCTATTAAGGAATTTAATAGATTCCTTAGGCAATCTCAGCTATACAGCTCAGTCTGAATTGGATAAATCTTTTAGGATCTTAAAAACCGGGTGGAGTCCATCAGAGAGTGCTTGGAAAAGTATACAGGCACTACAGAAGTTCACGATAGAGCAGTAGTTACCAATGGAGGAAGTGGGAGGACAACCTTAAATGCATGAAAATTCATGGAGTGTATGTTTGTTCTTGAATTTCCTGTAAAATTATAATGAATGCATAAGATTATCTAGGAAACCATATTCATTTACTTTCCACCGTTAAAACTAAAGAAAAACCAAAATGGATATGATTGAGTAATTTACACTTTGTAGGTTAACTGTTTGCAACCAAATTTTGTAGTTTGTAGTTTAACTATTTAATGGAATGTACAAAGGAATTTCGGGTGAAAACGCGAACCCTTGATAAACATTACAATATTTGTTTATTGACATGAACATTTCTTTCAACGTGAAAGAGGCCATCAAAATTATATGTTGGCTAAGTGTAAATTTTATGTTCCAAGTGTGAATTACGCAAGTTGGAATCCATTTAAACCACACACACACACACACATATACATACGAAAGAAAATTAAAAAAATTAAGCATTTATATAAATTTCAAATTTTTTTGATGCGTTGCCCACATTGGCTAGATGGACAGATATGACATGGTCCACCCATGTGTAACAAGTGTTACATGGAATAGCAAAGTAATAATAATAGGAAGTGAATCATATATGAATTATAGGTTATAAAAGGGGATCCCCTTCGCCATCGATCTAGATTAGATTGTGCATCTTATAACTTGTAATCTGAGCCATTCACGCACGAGAAAAGTGATCAAGGTTTAATTTAAGGTTAATGCACTCGATGGTCCAAATTGAATGAGCAAGTTGGATAGGCAAATATCTGACCATTCACACAAGTCAGGATGCACAAGAAGTGATAAAGGTGATAGTGTCGTAAATGGTGGATATTCAATCACACAAATCCCATTGTGTGATCCTGACTGTTACAGGAAAATGAAGGTGCACATGGATATGATAAAGGTATTCACCATCAATGATTGAGATTTAATCTAGGCTGCAATGATATCAGGTTGTGCCAATTTTGTAAGTAACGTTAGCGGGCATGGGAAAGGTCAGAAAAGGGTAAAAATTACATTGTGAATGTATAGGAATTAGCAGAAAATGGCAGTAGATTTGGAATACAATTTCAGGTGTAGAAAATAAAAAAATATAGACGAACTTATCGGCCATATAGTGTATTATAATAAATTGATTTGACATTTAGTGTATGACATATGGATGGTACATAACATCCTTCGTACAAGTTAGATTTCCGATGTAAGCATGCAAACCCAACATCAATGCAAACATAAAGGAACCCATCCATTCTTTCGTGAAAACTTGTGCCCAAAATGAATGTGATTTTACTTTTACATATTTTAAACCTTTATAGAGACATGTAATCACATATAATTTATGAATAGAACTAGAATAATTTATGAGCAATGACTAATCATACATTTACTAGATTTGGCATTTCATTTCAAATCGATTAACTTCCTATGATTATTTATGATACATTTGTCCCAAGTTTCATTTTGTTAGTTCAAACACACTGTAAGCAGATTGTCTTCGCAGTTGATCTGTCACAATGTCAAATCCCATGCAATGACTTAATTCCTCTATAGCCTATCTTTCCGCACAAGTCCAGAAACAACTATTAAAATTCAGGAACTTGAGAAACAAATTGGAGAATTGGTCCTTTGAAATGATAGAGGATCACATCAAAGAATGGTATGCTCAAGCAGGTGTTAATCAGAGGAATGCAGAGGAAATTACATTTGTGAAGAACAAAAATGAAGGGTTATAGAAACAAATGGAGCAAGTTACAGTCCTTTTGAAACAACTTCAGGTGATTCTTTCCAGTGCAAGCTTTGAAGAACGATGTTTTCCAGAAACTAAATTACACCTGATTTTGCGGACTCCTCGAGATTAACTTGAACTTTGTCGTTAGAAATTTCTTCAACTTTTCCTTCTAATGTTAACATTGCACAACAATTTGGTAGACCAGTGACACTGGTAGACTTATGCTGGCTGAATTTACAAGGTATGTACCTTTCTTATGGGCTGATTTTGAATGTATGTACCTTTTTTATGAGCTAAGTACTCTCTTCTTATGGGCTAATTTTTACTGTATATTTTTTAATGTATGTACCTTTTTTATTTATTTATAAATTTCAGCTACAACCGCTTTAATACACATTTTGATCATTTCACTGGATGTGAATGGATTCATTCTTGTATGCATGTCTTCAAATGTTTTCTAGATTTAAAGCATGTTTTTGTTTTGGAATTTATGATCTATATAGAGAATATCATTTGAACTCAAGGATTTTTGTATATATACTTGTTTATATTTGTGTTTAGAATCGGCCATGGGTCTAGACAATGCATATGCAATGGATTTATCTTCCGAATAAAAAACTGGGCGTTGATCATTTCAATGGATATGAATGGATTCATTCTTGTATGCTTGTTTTCAAACGTTTTCTATCTTTAAAGCATGGTTTTGTCCTTGAATTTATGATTTGTATAGAGAATTTCATTTGAACTCAACGATTTTTGTATATATAATTGTTTATATTTGTGTTTAGAATCAACCGCGGGTCTGTACAGTGCATATGCAATGGATTTATATTCCAAATAAAAAACTAGGCAAAGCTATGTGGCTGAAACCAATCTTGAGATATTTTTAGTTATATATAATGTTGTTATTATGATCAAATGTGTGAATGGGATTCAACCCTTGCGGCACAATTTGCATGCAATTGCAATTATATTGATTGTGTTCTTAGTTATATATAATATGTTAATGTGATCAAATGTGTGAATGCTTTTCGACCCTTGGGGTACGATTTCCATTTAATTACAATTATATTGATTGTGTTATGTACAGAGCACTAAGTGATATTTACATAGATGTTGTATGTGTATATTAAGGGCTAGTCCATGAGGCTCAAACCCTGTTGTTGTGTATAAATGCACACAACAAAAAATATTGTATACAAATAAGCTTTCAATACCTCCAATTGAATATTTAAGAGATCACCAATCAATAAAATCCTCATTCATCAACATTTTTTTTCATAAGAAATAAGCAATAAATTGATATTATGTAGAATCAACATTATAAGTACAAAAGTTTAAAATACCACCTGTTGGAGGATATAGTCAGCTAATTATAGATTAGGTCGACCTCATAGGTCGTGTTGGTTGGTTGAACCGATAGGTAGCTTCTGTAACTCTTTTGTAAACATATGTATAGGCTATTGAGCCAAATAGATGCTCGATTCAATTTATTGTATGAGCCCACATGTGTATTTGAGTAATATAATCTGTTGTTTTGTCTACCATTCTTGTCTCTTGTTCTGTTATTGTTATATGATTCTTTATGTGTATCATTGGTAACCTTGCAATCTGATTAATTACAACATTGGTTCCGTTTCCGGTGGTACATATACTGATGAAATGAATGTGACTAGATGATCTTAGAGCAGGAGATTAAGAATTGGTGGGAACATAAGATTGCGAATTATTTGCAGAATTACGCCAAAAGAAACAAACTGACTATTTTCCAAGAAAAGGAGAAGTTTTTATCTGAAACACATGAAAAGTTTATCGAGTCCGTACCTTGATATTTGAAAAATATACTGGATGAAACAACCGAGAGAAGATAAAGAACAACAGTTACTCCAGAAGTTAACAAGGGGAGGCCGCACAAATTTGTTAGAGTGGTTTGAAAGAATCGCTGACGAGTTATGTGAGGAGCGAGTAGTCGACGAAAGAGTGTCTGTGGATAGTATCAAAGAGAGATTTTACAATGAATTCTCTTAATAGTTCCTGTGTTCGTTGCTGACACTTTTGTTCAAGTTCTTGATCGACAAGGTTGGACGTCACATTGTTGAACCTCATCCACTACTAATAAATACGCCACCTAACACAAACTGGGCTACCAAGAAGAAGGAGTGGGAAAAAATTGTTCAAGAAAGAGAGTGGGAATACTTCTTAAACAAATATATAGTTCCACCTAGGATTTCTAAATGCATTTGGGTCGGCTATGGGGGGGTAGCTGGTCATGATTATGTAGTAGAGTAGAGATATTATAGTCGACTAATGAAGAAAACACCGATGCCAGTGATGAAAAGTTGGCCCAAAAAGGAGAAAAATAGAATAGTTACTCACAAAAGCACTCTACACATACAAAAAATAGAACGAGAGAAGAGGCGAAAGAGAAGGGAAGAGATTAGAGAGCAGGCTGATGTGCATGATGAATAGAGTGACTGAACAAGAAAGGAATCTGCTAGAGTCAGGTCATGACCGACATGAAGAGGGTGTCGATGAAGAATTGTCACCAATGGATGAAGTATTTTGGATAGAGTGTGGTAGAGCTCTCCAAGTTGATATACCCTAGACTATCACTCCTCATTCCCCGTTAAATTCTAGCCAGAGTTCCCTAGTGCAAGATATTGTTCAAGAAGATTTAGGACTACGAGCTGGAGAATTAGGTGTATGGAGTCGACTAGATGGTGAAGGAAATGATGTCTATCATATTTTAATTCACTGACCGTAGGAAGGAAACTAGGTTACGTTTCAACCCTATCCATCTAATCACAGTATCCATCTACTCTACTCATATCATGAAGGAGCACCCCCCCAGCCAATCACAATGTCAGATAACACACTGGAGTAGTCAGAGTTACAAGTGAGGGTACCCTAGTCGCAACAATTTACTTGGGTATCTGCGGTATCTGTCGAAGGAGTCGACATAAATAGACCGCTAGTCAAAAGTGGACCGACTATTACAGAAAAATATTATAACAGAAATGAAAGTTCTGTTGAAAATAACTGCGTAGAAAAAGAAGTTACATAAAGTAACCCACCACCACCACCCCCTCCACCACTTGGAAAAGACACATATACTGAATATATGGCGCACATGTTTGCAAACATTCCCCTCTATGAGGGTGATGAAGATCCCGAACGACACTGGTTTGTCTGTGAGTTGACTTGGGAAGCAAATGCTGTTACTAGTGAAGACCGACAAATGACCCAGTTGGCTAGTGCTCTGCATAAGAGAGCACTAACATGGTACATGACGTATACAAAAAAAACTCCGAATGCCACTAAAGCACAAATAAAACAACAGTTTATGTCATTCTTCAAAACACCATATGCAAAACATTTGGCAGCAAAGAAGTTGAACGCTACAGTCCAAAAACCGACCGAAACAGTTTGGTAGTATGATAAGAGATTCAAATGCCTACTAAGTCAGTTGGAGTATAACATAGATGAACATTTGTTGATCCAATGGTTTGTTGCAGGACTCTTACAGAAAATTCGAATGCATATCCATCTGGACAACTTCAAAACTTATGAAGATGCATTAACTAAGGCGTTTCAAGTAGAGATGGACGAGGATTATCCAGTAAATCCTATCAATAGCCGCATTGAAGAACAATTGGAGATTATGCAAAAATAAATATAGGAGATAAGCCTCAAAGGACATGAATTTTGGTGTACTAAATGCTCGACGGTCGGGCATACAAAAGACTACTGCAGATAGGAAGAACATCAACAAGACGTTCGGTTCGTTCTGTTAAAATGATTTTGTGACATATGCCAAGAGCATGAACTACATGTGACAAAAGACTGTCCATATAATATGAAGAATGAAAAAGCTCGCTGGTGTGTGATATGTGAAGTAAAAATCCATTCAACAGCTGAATGTCAGCTAAAATTAAAAAACCGAGAGAATTAACATGCAGTTTACTAGACAAATGTTGTCACACAAAATAATAACAAAAATAATACAAGGAATAATAACGACCCGAATGAGCAAAATAATAAAAGGTATGAAAACCAAAGATATGAGCACTGGCATGACAACAATCATCATGGGGGATTTTCAGTTCGAAGCTGATACTTTGGGAATCGAGAGAATAGACCATGCCCACATATCCAATGTTATACGTATTTAAATGAAGGACATCAATATGCTGAGTGTCCATACAAGGATCAAACCTATCTTAAATTTTGTACAAGTTGCGGTGTCAGTGATCACTCCTTGGAGGATTTCCCCACCATGCTTGAAAAAATTGATAATAAAAGTAATTTTAACATCTTGTCTATTGTTCAAAAATGTGATGTTGTTCGAACTAAGTACTTACAAATCATTACTTGACAAGGTACAAAAATTGGCATGGATAATCCAAAAATAAGAAAAATAAAAAAGAAGATTATCCTAACCCTGTTATACAAAAACAAGTATATAATGATGCGTCGAACATATTCCAAGAATTAGTTGCACAAGAAGTAACTGATGATGCTCGACAGAAGATGTCTCAATAATTAATTAATTAAATAAATACTGATACTTCTGTTGCAAAATTAATTGACTTATTGTACAATATTAAGAATAAATTTGGTGTAGACAAGCAAGCTAAAAGCATATGCATCTTGAATCAAAAAGATAAAAGTGATGTTGACCCTTTAGTCGACCTGGAAATTAAACAGTACCACATCCGACAAGTCATTCTCAACTTCAGATCATAGGTAAAAATTATGACCAGGGACACATGGGAACAATTAGGTAAACCTCGACTTAACAAATCTGACATATACTTGAAGTTAGTTGATCAAAAACTAATTGAACCCATTGATGTCTGGAAGAATGTCGACACGACTATCAAAGGTATCACTACAAAAGTTGACTTTGAAATAATCAATCCTAAAGAAGGATATAGTTCCTTTCCAACATTAGTAGGCCAACCATGGGGTCGAAAGATGAAGGAATAAACTTCACTAGAAAAAGAAAGAATACAAATTAAAGGAAATGGGAAAAAAGTGATTGTTCCAATTCATCCATCGCAAGGAGAACCATGGACATAACCTATAGATGAAGAAGTCGATGTTCAACAACTATACAAAATACAAAATAATGAGGATTATGCTGAACCGAACATATATGGAGAACTTCACTTAGGAAACCTAGACTCTATCGAATATAATTCAGACACAAAATTATATGATTGGGAAATGGAAAATTATGAAATGCAAGTAAGGGAATGTTGGACCATTCCGAAAAAGAAAACTCAACAATGTTTCTCTGTCTCTATAATTCCTAAAATATTTGAACAAAAATTTAGAGAGTATCCATCCTTGGAACCAACGAAAAAAGAAACATCGAGCCAACCGTCACTAGGGTATAAAGAATGGGAATCACTAGTCCTTCACATAGAACAAGTTTCTAGAAATATAGGTGAACAAGGCTGAATTCAAAGTCTAGTCGAAACGTTTACGGGACAAGCTGCTTGGTGGTGGGATACCCACTAGTCGAGACTACAATTATGGTCGACAGCTTCAACGTACTTTGTGAAAAGATTTGGAATAAAGAATCTAAAAAAATAGTCACAAATACCAGTCTTTACACAAGAACAAGAGGCTAAAAAAAACATCATTACATGCAAAAGAGAATGGAAAAGATTGGGATATAAAGACGAACGAATATGGCCGAACCTATTCCCATCGACGTTAGATGATTTTCCAAACAAATGGTACAAAATGGAAGAAGCACGAGGTGAAACATTCTTATGGAATGAACTGAAATAAAATTACATTAAATGCTTCAAATCTATACCTGAATATGACCTACTAGTCAGAGCTTCGAAGCAAATAAAAACATTTCTAAAACCGACTATTAATAATACTTTGACAGAAATTCATAACCGACTAAATGCCTCATGTCATAATATTCGGTTAACCAAAATACCACAGTTGACAAGACTTCAACTAAAAACAAAACATACAATTGGAAAAAACTTTCAGTGGAAATTCGACCATCCTGAAATGACAAGACCAATCAAAACAATATTTAAGGTTGAAACAACAGAAAAAGAGAATCCCAAAAGGTTAACAACAAAATATTGCCCACCGACATTTTCACAATTTAAAGAAAGGATTAAAAAAATTAACGAAAGTAAGGCATCATAGTGGATGGATGCGAAAAAAAAAAAAAAAAAGTCGACATATCCAATTATGACATACCAAAAATTGAAAAGATTGACGACTACTGGAATGAAGAACAAACAACCTAAATTGTCAACTTACTAAAAGAATTTCAAGATGTTTTTGCTCGGGATTATAAGGATCTAAAAGGACTTGTAGAAGAAATGGGTGAACTGAAAATCGACATAAAACCCAAGGCAAAACCTGTGAATAAAAGATCATACAAACTAGCACATAAATACAAAGAAATTGTAAAAAAGGAAATCGATAGCATGCTAGTAGTAGGAATCATCTATCCTATTGACCAGTCGGAATGGGAAATCCCAATGGTTGTTAAACAAAGTAACACTTATAAACCCATTTACGACTCCTTTCGTAGACAAAATTCTTAACGAAGTTGCAAGACATTGTTACTCATTTATAGATGGTTTCTTAGAACACAATCAAGTACCTATCGCCAAGGAATCCCAAAAGAAAACAACATTCGTATGTGAATTTGGTTCATTTTCCTACAAAGTTATGCCATTTGTTCTGAAGAATGCACCAACTATTTTTTCATGAATAATTGTTAAATCATTTCAAGAAAATATATAAAAAACAATGGCTATGTATTTTGAGGATTGGACAATCTATTCTATGTTGAAATATCATTGTAAATGGCTACGACTTATGCTTGAAAGATGCCGACAGATACAGCTATCCCTTAATATTAAAAAGTGTATCTTTGCAACACTGATAGGAATTTTATTAGGAGATATTGTATGTAAAGAAGGTATTAAAGTCGAATTCGCTAAAATTAAAATAATTCTTGACTTAAAACCACCAGTTAATCCGAAGCAAGTAAGAATCTTACTGGGGCATACAAGGTATTACAGAAAACTCATCGGCACTATTTAGACATGACATATCCATTAGAATAATTATTAAAATAAAATAAAGAATATGAATGGACCGAAGAATGTGATATGTTCCTTCGACATTTTAAAGAAAAAAACTAGTCGAAGCAGCTATTCTACGATTTCTGAATTGTTCGGTAAAATTTCATGTACATATTGACGTATCTGTCATAGTAATTAGAGTGATATTAACACAACTAGGAGATGATGGAATTGACTACCCAATTGTATATAGTAGTAGAAAACTAAATAATAATGAACAGAACTACTCGACAACAGAAAGGGAAGCACTAGGAATGGTATTCACGCTTTAGAAGTATCGACACTAATTGCTAGCTAATCCCTTTGTGTTTTACACTGACCACCAAGCATTAAAATATTTAGTTAATAAACCTTTACATCATTGTAGGATATGTTGTTGGTTACTATTATTTGAGAAATTCGAGTTCGAAGTCATAGTTCGATCGAGGAAAGAAAATGTCGGACCTGACCACTTGTCGAGAATCGACATAGGAGAAGAACCGACTAGAATAGAAGATGACCTGCCAGATGCACATCTGTTCAGGATTTAAGTTGTACCTTTTGAATTAGAAGAAATATCCCAATTCTTAGAAAACAGACAAGAACCAAAAGGAATGAGAGATAAAAAGAATAAAATCCAAGCAATGAAACCTACACCTTATAGTATAATAAATGAGTCCCTCTATAAACTAGGTTTAGATGAGGTACTCTATCAATGCGTTCTTGATCACGAAAGAGAAAGTATAATGCATGAAGCACATTATGGTCCAGCTAGAGGACATTTTCAGTTAGACACGACTGCTAAGAAAATCCAACAGTCATGATTATTGTGGCCGACATTATATTGATATTGTAGAATATTCGTAAGCAAATGTGACCGTTGCCAACGACTAGGTCGGCCTCTAACAAGTACTGAAATACCTTTAATATTAGTAAAACCAAGTTTAACATTTGAAATTTGGGAGATTGAATTTATAGGACCATTTCCAATACTAGCTAGAAGGACAAGAGCATGATATATTATTACAATAGTCAAATATGCCACTAAGTGGGCAGAAGAAGAACCTATTGAAACCTGCTCAAGTTAGGTAGCCATGAAATTTATATATGAGAATATTATTACTATATTTGGTTGTCCACTGATATTGATCCATGATTAGGGGTCACATTTTATAAACAAAACAATTGCAGCTTTGATAGAACAATTTAAAATTGAACATAGAAAGAGCACATCATACCATCCTCAATCCAATGGTCGAAGCTTTTAACAAAACTCTGACTAGAGGCCTAAAAAAATATGTAATACTGACAAATATGATTGGGACAAAAAAATTCCCATTGTCTTTGGGCATACAGAACGATGTACAAATGATCGACAGATCAGACACCATTTCGACTTGTTTATGGACATGAAGCAGTCGTTCCTTTTCACTTTAGACAACAAGCACATATAATTGACGACATATTACACATTGATGTCGATGATGCTAGGAAAGAACAAGTAACACAATTATCAAATCTAGAAGAACATCGACTGATTGAAATGCAACACCAAGAGATCCAAAGACAACAACAAAAATCTTGGCATGATCGAAATACTAAAAATAAAAAATTATCGGTTTGGGACCTTGCATTGTTATATAATAGTCGAGTAAAAGGAAAACCAAAGAAATTACATATAGAATGGATGGGACCATACATTGTAGAAGAAATCAATTCTAATGGATCATCCTGACTGAAAACGTTACAAGGCAGTGTATTTTAGAAACTTGTTAATAGTACTTGAATAAAACGCTACGAAGCAAAAAAAAACCGGTTGTATAACTGATAACAGAAAATGAAAAAAAAACAACTACTATAAAAACATAAAAACAAACACAAAGAAAACACTACAGAAAATCAATATGATAGGACCTTGGATGAATTCTCAGGAAGGAAGTGGTCTATTACCATTTGAAATATAGAACCACCAACATCATCAACACGGCGAATACTGACCATTCCACCGACATCACCACGACCTTGACACACATCAACATAAAGAAGGACCAATGGTCCAATCAAGAAATAATGATCATTGACATAAGGAGCACAAAATGTAACGTCCCCGACCCTCTGACCGGCGAAGAGGACGCTACTAACTCCAAACATACGGGAAAACATCCCCATGAACACGAACATGAATATAATGCTGAAATAATAAGCTTAAACATAATACATACTAAGATGCATAATCCTTCATATACATAGCAGAAGAAAACATACATTCATTCAAGCATGCCATAGGTTCATCAATCATTAATTGGTAAATATAATTGCAGAAGTAAAATGGACAAGAATACTCATTTGATAAGAACTCGTCCCGCAACAAGCTACGTCGCTACAACGTTCCACCCAACCATAGGCCAGTGTGCTCATCAATCTCTCACCAACACTGCCACCCCTGAGTTGGGCATGATTCCTCAAGGAATAAGGGTAAAGCAGGCTTACACATAGCCAAGGTACACCAATCAGCCAGACCCACACGGTAGGGTTTATCAGGCTTCCAAGGAGCTAGGAAAGGCTAAATGCTAAGTTGATGGCCTCAAACACCAGTTTTCTCAAGAAAACCTAGCCTTTAATCCTACTCTCAACAGTCCAAAGACCAACCACTACATGCCATAGTAAAACAAACATCTCATAGCTTTGTGAAGAATATGAAGACCACAGGGTGATAACCCCAAACAAAAGGGTGAACATGGCTTAAGTCCACAAGATAACTCAGAGTTGTTCTTGGCCCTATCATGGCCAAAACAACTCAATAGCAACCCCAAAAAGGTTCTTGTATACACAGCAACCCAACCCAGGGTAAATCAACAGTCCCAACTTCACAATAAAACGATGGCAACAATCTACAGTCCGCAATGGACAAGAAACCAAGCTCCCAGCATGGATAGGGGAAACATAGACACATAGCAAAACCCTAGAAGGATTTTTGCACACGCAGCAACCCAACCAGGGATATATCAGCAGTCCAATCCCATAAAGAAACAACCGGAATGATACACAGTCTACAGATGGGGAAGGAACCGATTCTCAATCTGTGCGTGAGGGTAAAAGGACACATCCAAAGCAAAACTGTGAATGAATAGATCACGACCATAGTTCCACGGTGGAGGAAACAGAATGCTGCATAGTTTGGTAATGGTAGAAGATACCAACTCCCTGTGTGAACAGGGGGAAGACATATCACTTAGAAAACTATTGAAAGAAACCCCATAGTGAATAATCACGGCAGCGTTTTACAGTCCGACAATGGAGGGTCGAACCACAGACTTCCTATCTGAACAAGAGGAAGAACATTTCTTTGATTAGCAAGGCAGTGTGTGAAAGGACTGGCGAACCCCAAACAAAGGGATGTGGAACCTTTTATCTCATCCCACGTGAGAGGAGATGAACAGACTCGCGATCAACCTAGTGGGCAGACCATCCTCTACCCAGAAGGCACGTCGTGGAGAGTGGGTACATGCGTGAGCGTGGTGGGGGTTTTCCTTGCCAGCAAGTATATGCCCCCAAATAACAACAGAAAAATAGGGTGGTGACACATGGCTAACTCCCAATGGCCCCCACGAGTTAGACAACCCCCCCTTAACCTTTGGAATCATGCCCTTTTCATTTAACGTTGCACTGTTGTAGCTGGATGTAGGTTTAATTAAATTGATGTGCGTATTTACATAACGCCAAAGCTATAATGTGCCGGATAGCACGATATACCATCGACGATGATCCCTCTTGCCGAAAACATAACACAACCGAATCGATGGTGGGGCTTTTGCCTTTAGCTCCTCACCATGATTAATTACAAAATATACATCATGTACCCTTTAATGCAAATGGGGTCAAAACCGGGGTATTACATTCCCCTCCCTCTTGGAATAACACCGTCCTCAGTGTTCCAATACATATACAATTTGCACATCAAAATTTCAAAATTTTGCAGACTTGTCCCATGTTCAATTATCTACTTTGAATGTTCAGGACCAAGCCCCTCGACTTCCTAGAATTTCTCTTGCTGGTTCTCAACTCTTGGCTTATCCCAAAGCCTAGGAACTTTGTGGTTTCCGCCCTCTTCATGTTCTATCGTGGGATAGTACTAGCGTAAATGATGTCCTCCGCATTCCCAACATTTCATTGACTGCTTCATCTTTACTTGCTCAATTTCCTTTGAGTCTTCATGCCTGGACCGTTTCTCAATGGATCACTTGGACGAATGTCCCATCATTGATCCACCTTCCTTTTCGGTGCCGATTGCTCCCAGAATGCTTTTCACCTCCCTTTGCAAACCAATAGAATCTTGCAAAATTTGGTGGTTCATTTCATTCTGCCTTTTCTGTATCTTGAGCATCTCTCCAAGATTCTCTTGGGTCCTAGAAATCATTTGAAGGAGACTTCCAACCAAGTCCAGCAACTTTGGGTCTGCTGCCATGATCAATGTGCACCACTGGATTTCACCTTTCTCACCTGTGAAATGCATCATTGAAATTCTATTAGATCAAGCATAATATAGGCATTAATATCAGTAATTTAATTTCCCAATTGGCATGACAGTCCAAGCCCCATCAAGGAGACTTTCATATTTTTCATGCCTTCCCAATAGGCACATGAGCTCATTCATGTCCATTCTTGGGCAGGGAATTAACCATTCCAGTATCCACAATTTACTTTAAGCAAATACACACATTCTATTTTCAGTCATACATGCCTTCAACAACCTTTTGTTTTCACAATGCATAAACATATATATATAATAAAAAGGCAAGGGAGAGCAGCAAGAGTTTTTCCCCTCTTTTTTTGTTCCATCTTGGAACCCACACCACCGCTGTGGCTTTTCATGCTCTTAGCCTCTTTCACTTCATCGTGAATGCTGGACCAATCCCTCTTGGTCATGACATTTAGTGTCTCCAGTCTATTTCAGACCTCTCAACCATGGAGCCTCCCCACATGGTTTGTCTTGGATGCTAGGACCTTCACAGTCTTACTAGCACCTTTTTCATTACCGCTGATTCCGAGCTCTTCAAGACAGTCACATGTCCACATGCACCCCTAGGATGCTCTCATAGTCCTCACTCCTAGTGATACCTATTTTCAAACATTGAATAGATTCACATGTTTAGTTTATACTCATTGGTTTTATCTCTAGAACAAGAGCTTAAAACATCATAACCAAATCATATACACATGTATATTCATAAGCAAAATATTGTAAAATAATCCAATAGTTATCTGTATTGCGCGTTTCCTCGTTGGTCCATAGGATCCTGCTTTGCTTTGCAAGCCTTGGGATCGCCTATGGACTTGGATGTTAGGTCGGCATGTAGGCTGCTTCACAACATCCTTTTATATATATATCAGGCACAGTCAAGCCAACCCTTGTTGGTTTTATCAGACCGTTAACAAATTGCCTATACTTATATCAGCAATAAATATATTTATATCAGGCACAGTCAAGCCAACCCTCGTTGGGTTTATCAGACCATCAAAAAATCACCTGTACTTATATCAACAACCAATCATCAGCCAAGCCAACCCTCGTTGGGTTTATTAGGCCATCAACAACAATACATGCCCTTATATCAACCATAAACGATCATTTTCCATATCACCCAGAGACCACATTGTAAACTACATTTGCTTATCCTGACAACACAAGCAATATAAGCATATTCGTTAGCGTCATTGCTCTAAAATTGTAACCATATTTCACACCATTCACTATCAAGTATTGAGACACCAGGAGTGCGTCCACTCCCTGGGGTGTAATCAATATTGAAAAATCCTTCCATGATCTAACATCGGAAAAGTGTGCACCCTTTTCCGGTGTGTGCCATGTAGGCCCTATGAATACTCAAGCAATCTTCCATAAAGGAAACAAAATCAAAACATGCTCTACATATTGAATTTAATAATTTGACATGCATATTCTTAGCTAGGGTCACATAACACTTATCCATATGTCGAGATGGTATTCCTTCATTAGGGAGGAATGGGGGCTCCCTTCTCTGAGTTGACAGTCCCTCGGTTTGCCATCCCAATTCCTATTTACATTTTGTATCCACACATGTCTTACTGACATAACTCATACCATCTCACTCATGTTGCTTACCAAACATGTAGTGCAGATGAGACATTTCCAAAATGTCCAATGGAGTTTCACCCGAAACCCATTTCCANGATCTAACATCGAAAAAGTGTGCACCCTTTTCCGGTGTGTGCCATGTAGGCCCTATGCATACTCAAGCAATATGCCATAATGGAAACAAAATCAAAACATGCTCTACATATTGAATTTAATAATTTCACATGCATATTCTTAGCTAGGGTCACAGAAGACTTATCCATTTTCCAAGGAAATATTCCTTCGTTAAGGAGGAATGGGGGCTCCCTTCTCTGATTTGACAGTCCCTCGGTTTTTCGTCCCAATCCCTTCTTACATTTCATATCCACACATGTCTTACCGACATAATCTATACCATTTCACTCATGTTGCTTACCAAACATGTAGTGCAGATGAGACATTTCCAAAATGTCCAATGGAGTTTCCCTCGAAACCCATTTCAAGCTAAGGGAAAACCTTCCCATGAAGTTTGGATCATGCAGGCCATCACACATGATCTTCCTGTAGTGTGTACCCCTGGCACATTCAACAAATATCCAAACATTCAACCATTATATGATAATACGATCCAAATTGATTGTCCATAACCAAGCGAATGACATTATTAATTAAACTCAAAAGGAATTGCAACTATGTTTACTACAGAAATTGATTTGCTTGGCAATGAGGTGATCCTCAATTGTGGGTCTCTTGTGAGCAGCACCATCATATCCATTATGANATTTGGCTCTTGCAGGCCATCACACATGATCTTCCTGCAGTGTGTACCCAATGCATCCTCAAACTATTATCATAACCATGAGACTCTTCTCATGAGGTTTGGCTCTTTCACATGGTAGATTCTAGCCTTTGTCATGGTCTTACCCACTTTTCCATGTCCCAAACAATCTACCTAAAACCTGAACTTCAATCAACCAAACATTTGGTAAGTCTTGATGCATATAACCTTTTCATTGCTGCAATAATCACTGAAGCATTTTCAGAATTTATAAAATTCAAACATTTCTAGCTGTTAATCACATCAATATTACCAAAACTCACTTACTTCATGCAATCATTATCATACTTTAAATTACAGGGTACACTCACATCATTCATGTAATTTAAATGAAATGTTTAGATACTCGTTACTTCACAAGCGTATCATTCGTACCACCTTGATCTTTCATAGAGCATTTCTGGCATCCAATTGATCATGACTACCCTCTTCATGCACTTACTATCCCACATTCATAACAGCCTTTGAAATGGTTCCTGAATTTTCATCAATTCATCATTTCAACCATTAGTTATTCATAATATCACATGCACTTATCCCAATGCATTCATGCAATGCATCACGACATTCGCACCTATACTTATGCAATCAGTCACTCACACCCTTCATATGCATCCATTCAATGCATAACTACAAGATTCATAAAATCTTTAAATGCATATCCAATCAATGCTACCTTGCATTGATTCAATAATACTATGCATTCAACCTACCATGCATGGCCTAACCATGACTACTTCATATAGGATGCATTACTATAATCAAGATCATCAGTACTTGCTTTCCTTGGGCTACTAAGCTCAATCAACATATACATGAATGACACATTTCTATATGAATGTAGTATAACATTCAAATATCCACATGGTATGAGGTCTCTTACCTTTACCACTCCATGGAATTTGTCATAGTCAAACTCTTACCTTCATGGTTCCTACTTACACCCTTGGCATTACCCGTTTGGTTGGTCCTTTGCAGGAGATTGTAGAATTTGCTCACCAAATTTTGATTATGGACTTGTTTCCTTATCCCTTTCCCCAGAGGGTTGCTAGTCACCTTCGTCAACATCAACAACATATTTAGCCATGTCCATGTTGTCGTTTTTTTTCTCCACTAATGCCAACACCAATGCAATAACTATCATTAGTTGTTTATTATAAATGTATAATCCTCAATATCCTATGCATGAAAAGAATACCCTCAAAAACTTATGAAATGTTGTTATAATCAGCTAGATAGGGTTTAAGGAAACTTCCCTTTTCAAGTCCCACATCCTTGTATGGAACTCCTCTTCCACACAACAACTAGTTTGACTTCATGGTCTTGCTACCTCTAGGCATGCAATTTCCTAGATTTGTCCATTTGATAGCAGCACCTTTCTCTTTCAGGCCATCATTAACACTTTGCTGCTCCATACTCAGATTCTTGTGACTTTCCCTTGTTCCCTACTGGATAAGATTTCCAACGCCTATCCACATGCTTCATTCTGACCTCGGGTGTGAAAACCACACCACTTCTAAAATGATGACATTCATCCAATTTAGGCAAAACACTCAATTGTGTTTTCGTCTGAATTGTTAATTTTAGCCACCTGGAATTTTCTTTCCTTTAATCCCTGAACTGCTGAAAAATTCCATGAAAATTCATTGAAACACTTAGCTGGAACTCACTGAAATTTTCACTGGAAAACCCAATTTTCTTTCTCCCTATCGGGTCACTTCCCAACTAAGTTTCCGACATTTCGGATCCTCAGTGGACTAGGCTTCCGATCTGCATTGGTGATGTCCAGGACTGTCTATCGGGTCCTTTCTTTATTGACCTTCCGGAATTTCAGCGATAAACCAACTAATCTTCCATGCTGCTCCTCAACAGTTTGCTTATCTATCCTTCTTCGACGTATCGAACCTGTAGTGGTCTAAACTTTCGAATTTCATCGATGAACTGTTCCATTATTCCTCTCCGGCATTTCGGTGGAAAAACGACTAAACTCTTGATCTGTATCGGTGAGCAAATCAACTTTTCATCGGGTGCGCAATTGCTTGAGTAGTCGCAACGGCGGAAAGAAAGCTTACTATGATTTCCGCGGGTGAAACGACTAAGCTTTCGATCTACGACTTGTTGCTTAATTTCGTCCGCCATATCGGGTCCTTAGTAGACTATCGCTCCGAATTTCCTCGGCGATAGCCTAGGCTAACCGCTGCATCAGAGACCCAATGCCCTATGCATCAACCGATTAGTAGTCAAGCTTTCCGCAATGGCGGTCCACATTCAAACTTTCTCTTCTGCAGCCACAAGTCTATCAGCGATCGAAAACTAAAAATTCTAACCATCGAAATGCTAGTCCACATGGCTGTCACAACGACGATTCTCCATCCGCTAACTTTTCCAGTCGGTGGTCTGATCAACTAAACTTTTTCGATTGGCGGTTGGAGCAATTATTCATCGGAAGGGTAGTCTAACAAATTTTTTCAATGTTTTCTTTACTTGGGCAAATTTTCGCAAATTTTCCTTTTATCGCAAATTTTCCTTTTATCGCAAATTTTCCTTTTTCTTCTTCTTCGCATCGACTGCTTCATCGCCTAATTCTCTTCCGTTTGTCGCCGCCGTAGTGATCCCAGATGTTCACTGAACACCCCGGCATCGGCAAATTGAAGGACTAGTATCGGCAGAATAGTTCATTCCGCAGCCGCAATGGTGGCTCATCATCTTCGATCCTTTTTCGATCGGAGGTTGAAACACATCAGCAATCAGAACCCCTAGAAGTTGCGGCATCAGTTCTTGGATGCCCTCCTCATCGGGTGGTTAGTCCCTTAGGTCTCCGTAATGGCGGACTCTTGGTCAACAAACCTTACCCGACGTAGCTCATCGGCAACGAAATCACTTATTCATTGGCGATGTCGTCAACTAACCATCGCTGATGGCCGATGATTCCATGACTTAGAAAATTTTTTGAAACCTTTCTCTTGAGTCTTCCTTGTCCTTCCGTCGATTCCGTCGGCTCCATCTCCCTTATCCTTCTCCGATCAAGCAACTGCTTGTTGCCGCTACTGTTTAATAACACCGCGACTGGAAGGTTACTTCATTGGCGGATTAGTTCAATCAGCAGCCGCAACTACGGCTTATCAACTTTGATCTTCTTTTGATTGGTAGCCCAATCTGCTAAGCATCGGTGAACTGAATCATAGCTTGATCGACATCGGTAGTCGGATCTTATCCCGTCGGAAGACTAGTACTCTAGGCTTCCGCAATGGCGGGCGCACGAATCACTATCTTCTTTCGACGGCCGATGATTTCGGGCCTTAGAAATTTTTTTGAACCTTCATTACTGCGTCGGCTGTCAGAATGTCTTCCTCTACGGCTTCAGCGGTCGCAGGCTCTATCCATCAGGAGGATAGTCCTCTAGCTATCCGCAACGGCGACGCTTTGTTACACTAATTGCTTCCACTGTAGTTGCCAACTTTCGCCCAATCGGAAACACGATTAGCTGTGCATCGACGATATGATCAACTAATCATCATCGATCGCTGACAGTCCTGTTACTTCGTCAAACTTTCCAAAATTTGTCGGCGTCAGTGGTCATAGGCTCTATGCCTCGGAAGCATAGTGGTGTAGCCATCCGCAATGGCGGGTGCTTGATTAACTAATTTCCGTCGATGATTTCAACACTTAAACAAAATTTTGAAACTTTCTTCTTTTGTCGATGGTCAGAACCACTAGCATTGGTGCATCGGTTTTTTTGTCCCCATGGCAGCCACAATGACGGCAACCCATTCAACTAACTCTTGCCGATGTTCATCGGTAGTTTCCTCATCTAACCATCGAATATGAGAACAACTATCTTCCGCCGATCACCAATGGTCGGACTTAGAAAAAAAAATTCGAAGTTTTTTCTGGTTACTGTCCGTCAGGTGGCCTTCCCACTAAATTCCCGTTGCATCGGAAGATATTGTCACTGAGTCTTCCGATGGGTTGATAGTTCTGGCACTTAGAAATTTTTTGTGAATTTTCTTGTCTTCACCCATCTTTACCTGGTTTCTTCTGGGCAGTAGGAAACCTACCTCTGCTATCAGATCGGTCATGGCCCATTCAGGCCCATGCTGTAACCTTTAGCTCTGATACCACACTGTAACGTCCCCGACCCTCTGACCGGTGAAGAGGACGCTACTAACTCCAAACATACGGGAAAACAACCCCATGAACATGAACATGTATATAATGCTGAAATAATAAGCTTAAACATTTTACATACTAAGATGCATAATCCTTCATATACATAGTGGAATCAAACATACATTCATTCAAGCATGCCATAGGTTCATCAATCATTAATCGGTAAATATAATTGCAGAAGTAAAATGGACAAGAATACTCATCTGATAAGAACTCATCCCACAACCAGCTACATCGTTGCAATGTTCCACCCAACCAAAGGCCATTGTGCTCATCAATCTCTCAGCAACATTGCCACCCCCAAGCTGGGCATGATTCCTCAAGGAATAAGGGTCAAGCAGGCTTACACATAGCCAAGGTACACCAATTAGCCAAGCCCACATAGTAGGGTTTATAAGGCTTCCAAGGAGCTAGGAAAGGATAAATGCTAAGCTGATGGCCTCAAACACTATTTTTCTCAAGCAAAGCTAGCCTCTAATCCTACTCTCAACAGTCCAAAGACCAACCACTGCATGCCGCAGTAAAACAAATAGCTCATAGCTCTACGAAGAAGATGAAGACCATAGGGTGACAACCCCAAACAAAAAGGTGAACACAGCTCAAGTCCACAAGATAACTCAAAGTTGTTCTTGGCCCTAGCGTGGCCAAAACAACTCAGCAGCAACCCCAAAAATGTTCTTGTATACACAGCAACCCAACCCACAGTAAATCAATAGTCCCAACTTCACAATGAAACGATGGCAACAATCTACAGTCCGCAATGGACAAGGAACCAAGCTCCTAGCATGGACAGGGGAAACATAGACACACAACAAAACCCCAAAAGGATGTTTGCACACGTAGAAACCCAGCCAAGGATAGATCAACAGTCCAATCCCATAAAGAAACAACTGAAATGATACACAGTCTGCAGATGGGGAAGGAACCGATTCTCAATCTGTGCCTGAGGGTAAAAGGACACAACCAAAGCGAAAGTGTGAATGAATAGATCACGACCACGGTTCCACGGTGGAGTAAATAGAACGCTGCACAGTCTGGTAATGGTAGAAGATACCAACTCCTTGCGTGAACAGGGGGAAGACATATCACTCAGAAAACCACTAAAAGAAACCCCATAGTGAATTATCACGGTAGCGTTTTACAGTCTGACAATGGAGGGTTGAAACACAGACTTCCTGTCTGAATGAGAGGAAGAACATTTCTCCAATTATCAAGGCGGTGTGTGAAAGGACTAGTAAAATCCAAACAAAGGGACGTGGAACCTTTTATCTCATCCCGCATGAGAGGAGATGAACAGACTTGCGATCGACCTAGTGGGCAGACCATCTGCTACCCAGAAGGCACGTTGTGGAGAGTGGGTGCAGGCATGAGTGTGGTGGTGGTTTTCCCTGCACGCAAGTAGATGCCCCCAACTAACAATAGAACAACAAGGTGGTGACACATGGCTAACTCCCAATGGCCCCATGGGTTAGACAACCCCCCCTTAACATTTGGAATCATGCCCTTTTCATTTAATGTTGCACCGTCGTAGCTGGATATAGGTTTAATTAAATTGATGTGCGTATTTACATGATGCCAAAGCTATAATGTGCCGGATAGCACCATATACCATCAACGGCGATCCTTCTTGCCGAAAAACATAACACAGCCGAATCGATGGTGGGGATTTTTCCTTTAGCTCCTCACCATGATTAATTACAAAATATACATCATGTACCCTTTAACGCAAATGGGGTCAAAACTGGGGTATTACACAAAAGACATAATGCATTAAAAGAACCATTGAAATACCATCCTTCACAGTCAAATCCACCATTAACACAACAATTAATACCTCCATCTACCACACCTCTGCTTGCTCCAATTATTTGCACTATAAATACCACACCAAAGGAGGACCAGACATCATTCTGTGAAGATCTAGAGGGTAAAGGAGGGGGTGGGAGGAACAAAAAGGTGTTTGTTGAAGGGGCGTTGACAAATAGGCCTGGGCCAACGATAAACATGGAGGGTATGGAGATCATGTTGATGGTGGTGTCGATCGTAGGGAGGACATGATCTAAGGAGGTCAGTCCTTTAGGATCGTAATACATCAATAGGTTGATAGTCACGATATTCCCATCATGGGGGAACATGAAGAGTCGAAAGATGGTAGAAGCAAAGACTCACATTGCATACATATAACTATGTCCAAGAAGGAGGTTGTAATCGAGTTTGGCGTTGACAACCTTAATGTCAATCAACACGGTTTTCCACCGAACTCAACAGAAACATTCGTGAGAATGCCTTGTGGTTGAGTAGCACGAATATCGTAAGACAAAGGGTAGTGGTGGAAGGTTGAAGGGTTAAGGATCCAAGTTTCTTCCAAATAAAGGTTGACATAATGAAAGTGGATTCTCCCTCATCAATGATGCATCGATGAATAACCAAATTCCAAATAGTGACCCAAACTTGGAGGGCTACGGGTGATGGCATCTGGGGTTTTCCTTGATCCAAGTACAAAGTGATCAACTTGGAGTGAGAGGGGTTGAAAAAACCTAATGTAGATAACAAATATTTGTGTTGCAAAGGATAAGTTTTGAAGACTTCCAGTGCAGACATGGCCGAGGGATATTGGGCCAAGTTGTCGACAATACTGTAATTAAGAGCGGCTTTGGGAGCGGGATTTTTCATGATGCGATGCAAAGGGAACTAAGGGACTTTGACAATCTCGTCCATGGGGAGTCTCAAAAAATGTAAGGACATATCGAGAGTGGTGGAGGTAGATGTTGTGGAGGGGTTAATGGTTTCTGTGGTAGAGCCATACTGGTTTCATCGAGTCTATACGTTGACATCAGACGACAACATCATAAGGTGATGGACACCAGGATCAATGGGTTGACCCGCATAAGTGGTTGTGGTATTTGGTGGTATCAAGGGTTGGGTTGCAAGCATCCATTCATTAGGTAATGGGTTCTGCAGAACCATAGGTGAAGGACCTTGTGGTGTTGGGTGTGGCTGTGCCAGAGAGACCGCATTGGGGTCACGTTGATTATCGATTTGTAGTAAATGTTAGACTCGATTCATATGGGGGAACTAATGTTTATAATGGTCATAAGTGTCACAAATGGTGTACGGATGTTTAGTATGAAACTGAGGGTTGTTCCCAGGTCTAGGTGGATGTTGGGGATTCTGTGCAGGGGGATTAGCTTTGTTGTTATTTTGAGGGTTGGCTTGTTGGACACCTCCTTGAGGGTGGTTGTTTCCCTGATTCCTACCTCTCTTTTGTCTTCCTTTCCCTTATTGGTTATTAGGGACATGTTGATTAGGGAGGTTCTACTGAGCGTAGACCTGTCCTTGAGGAACATGAGGAGTTGGGGTCGGAGTAGGATACACAAGTTATGGGTAATAGGCAAGAGCATCTAGAGGGGCTGCAAATCCTACCATTTGTCGATTACATAGAGGTGACCATAAATTCGGTCCGTGAACATGAGGAAATGGTGCACGAGATGCATATGAAGGCATGGCTCTAAACTAAGCAGCTACGCTTGAAAAAATAGGGGCGTATCCATGTTGGGAAACACTAGGGGTGTTTCTAGAATGATGTGGAATAAAATGAGAGGCGATGCATAGGTGGTGATGCTGGGTAATAGAGTCAATGACTCCATCAGCAGCATGGATTCCCCCCATCGTATCTCGATGTGAGGATCCAACATGGGGAGAATCAAGTATGATGGTATCAAGATAACCCAATTGGGCACATATGAGATTGAAATGTTGTGGTTTGAGGATGGCTTCTTCCTCAGGTTTTGGGTGCTCAAATGAAACATCCTTGGAGATAGGGGGTTAAGGTTTTGAAACCAATACAAGAACATCCTATCATCTAACTGGATTTTACACAAGCAACAGAAATGATGTCACTCATGGATATGATTTGTGATATGGGTAGCAGTGTTCTGTCGACATTATAATAGGATTTCCATGCCCTCATAATAATAGTCGGGTAGTTGGAAGTACTGAAGAAACATTGAGGCTAACAAGGAAAAGTGTGGATAAGTGGCATGAGGTAGTTCAATGTACCATTTGGTTGCGACACTTGGGAGTGTGCTTTGGAATATCCCAATCGGATATAATAATCCACTATGTTGTTAGATGAACACCATAAGTGGAATGGCATGATGTGGTTTTGAGGGTCTTCTCCCTCTTTTCACTAAAACTTAGGGATGTTTGATGGGAGTTTGGTAGGCATGGGAGGCCACAAGGGGTCATGGTGGATGGGGTCATTTGTCAACTGTTCCAAATCAGGCAGGTTGAGACTAGCCATAAATGGTCAAATAGGACTGAGACTAAATCGAGTAGGGCCAACAATGGTGCTGGGACCGACGGGAATGTAGTTGTCGCGTGCAAACAAGGGTTGGTATGGCTGACTTCTGACAGTAGGAGTAGTCACTAATATGGTTTGAATAGATGGGATGGTGGTATAAGGGCCAATTCCCCCATGCATAAATGAAGGTACGGTATGAACCATGGTGGATTGAGTGGGGCCACCACTAGTGGGTATAGGACCACATGAGTGTGTGCGGTGGTGAGGGGTTTGGAGGTGCACTAGTCATGAGGAAGATGGGGTAGTGAATAAGGTAGGTTCAGATTGATAGGAATCATAATCAGAATCAGATGTAGTGTATAGATATAAAGGGTGCGAACAACGTCGAATAAGGATTCAATGGTGATGGTTCAATGAATCGAACTAAGGGGTATGCCCCCTAAGTCTATGCAAGTAGTGTCATGGAGCAATGATGGTGTGATGGTGTGCTATGTGATGAATGAAGGCTCAAGGGTGTCAAACGCAAGCTCAAAATTTCAAATATATCCTAGTGTGCAGAAGGAGAGCTGGTAAAAGGAGGCACGTAGGAAAAAAAGCATGCTCTAAAACCAAACTGCAACAACATGTTACAACATGCGAGTTTACAACAAAGCGACCAGAAATCCAACAAGCAGCACTACCTAGAAAAAAATTATGCACTAACCTATGGGGTATAAGTTCAAGCAAACTCATAGATACAAGATGGAATCCCCTCACAAATCGTATCCTCTGATGGGTGATGAAATCCACAATCAATAAATATGAAATGGAAGAACCAGATGCTAAGAGAATCCCACTACCAAGAGGTACCTTCGGTAAAGGATCCTTAAAATACTGTCAACTAGGCAACCTCGTTCATGACACGTTCGGGATGGTTTCCTGGCACTTTAGCCCTTTGGTCCTCTACACTCGATATGGTCCCTGTCTTGCACGAGGAGGATTATGAAGGGTTAGAATTTGGTACAGAATGGAGTGTGATATTCCACCCTGAATTCCAGAACCCCTTCGTTGTGGCTTACTCCCGCAGAGCAGGGGGCATCCCGAAAAACTGATCGTGAACGTGTTAACAAGTACTAGAGGATTTTTGTTCCATATAGGACAAAAACTATGTATTAGATGTGAGTGACAAAGGGGTTTTATTTGGATGCCTATACCCAGTGTCCTAACTTAACTACAATATTGTTTTGGTCCTCAAATGAGGCTAAAATGTTGGTTGAGTTAAATTAAATTTTAGGCTCAGCTTGGGGTCATGAACCAAGAGTTTTACTATAGGGTGTGAGATGTGAGCACAAGTTATGTGTAATGTCGAAACCCCAACGATCTCACTGTCGAGATGCAGATGCATAAAAATAAATAACAGTAAATGATAGTAAATATTTTTTAGAACAACTAATTCTTACAGAAAAAAAAATGTACAGAAGTAAATGAGCACATAAGGACATTCACAGGCTGTAGGAAACACACGAGGGATATCAACTATCAATATCAACTAAGGGGGCTCACATACAAGAAAAATAGGACCGCAAACAAACTAGGGGGCTATAAGCAATCATATATGGAAGGAAACAGTCAGGGAAGGGGTATAACACAAACATGGGGTCTAGAAAAGCATCTCACACATCGCAAAGGACTGGAAAAACTATAGATTGCACCTGTTGGTAGAATAAGTGCGATCGAGGTCACACAAAGTTGTAAAATAGTAGCGATCGGGGCATAAAATCAACATAAAGACTCCAGTCACACAAAATAGGGGTTTTTGTGTGACAGGTCATACAAAATTGGGTCACAGTAGCGATCAAGATCACTTTGGAAGCCTAAACAAGTGCAATCTATAGTTTTGGTCTAGGTTGCACTTATCAGGGAAAAGGGCGTGGCCTAGGTCACACTTATTGGGAAAAAAGGTGTGACCTGGGTTGGATATATTTACTGGATAGGTGCGATCTGGCTGTAACTGATGGTTTTTTAAGGAAAAACTATCGGCTTGGGCCGGGGGGGTGGGGGGCAAGCACTGTGACAAGACTGATTCAGATATTTCGTATAAGGGTCAGATCTATGAAGGCTGAAGTTACCCAAATATAACAAACTAGTAAAAACACCTACAAAAATAGATATCCAAGGGATTCGAGACAGTGGAGTCGCCAAAAATGTAGTGGATATTTCTCCCCTACTACGTGCAGAAAAACCTACCCTAGATTAGTCGGATCTAAGGGTAGAGTTCATGGTGCGAGGTATTTCTCAACCTCGACTTACAATAATATGTAATAACAACAACAATAATATTTAATATGACTAATGCAATAAAACAAAAATACGTTTAAAATGGGCCACTGCAGCCATTTGAGGAAATGGTATGTATACTTCACACAATCCTGGTCTCCGTGTCTCTCCAACAATGGGTTGTCACCGGGAAATGGATTAAGGGTTACACAGACAGAACTCGAGGTGCAACGTGGGGTAGTGTGTCTAAAGGATGTGATGGACGAAAGGTTCCAAAAAAGGTGTGGAATGATGAAAAGCTCAAAAGTTTTTGGAATGTTTGTGGGGAGACCTTCACAATGTATTTATAGGATGATCCAAGGTTTTCTAACCCATGGTATTTTACTGCGCATGGTATTTATCCATGGTTTTTGACCCATTCTCATTTTAGGGTTTTTTGGTCCTACAGTGGAGAGATTGAGGTTATTTCATAATAAATGCTCAACTTCCCTGTATTTATGGGGGAAGGAATAATAATGTTTTAGACCATTTTTTATGGAATTTTAGTTGTGAAGGTCAAAATGGAGGAAATATTGGTTGGATTATGATGTATAATTATGGTTTGGACCATATAGAGCTAGGTGAAAAACTTTTGGTGTTAAAAAACAAAACAAGAGGAAACCCCGACAATAGAAAGGCACAATGGGCTTTAATACGACCCTTATTTATACAATAAAAACATCTGAACAAAATACGAACATAGTCCAGCTTATGTCGGAAAACCCTATCACCCCAAATAACTTCAACCTCTACAGGAATCCCTCCAACGATGTCAAATTCGACGATAACCCTCGCCACCATTTTATTTATGCCATAAAGCAAATTTTTATCCACCCTAATAAATTTTACCACAGAGTTTTCTATACGTTCAAGAACATTTTGTGTCGAGAGCTCCAGAGGGAAACCTGGTAACATCATCTGTAGATGTCTACGGGTTTGCTTCTCTCTAGCTGGATTGAAGGATAAATTCCATCATTTTAACAGGCCCAGAACCTTCATTATAAATCCATAACCTTTTGAATATTTTTCAATCTTTCCTTTTTCCAAAAATATGAAAACTATCCATCAGTTGATCAACAAGCTAACTCTAAGTGCCTAACCCACTTTTGGTACCCAGAATTTATTAACCCAATCCATTAAATTTCTTCTATTTAGCTTCACAAACTCCACTCTTCCCAGTAACACCCTCTTTGTAAGCATTTCAACTCTGTTAATGTTAACGTCCACCCCCAAATCAAATCTCACCATGTCTTCCTTTGCTTTGTATGCTTTGAATCGCATGCACGCCCGCACTCGATTCCATGCCAGTTGATGGTTTTTGTCATCCTCCTTCTTTTCTGAACCAAAATCCTTTGAAATGGATGGAGGGAAAGTTGTTTTACCAAGGAAAGGACTCGAGTGAAAATAGTTTTCCCATGGTTTTTACCGTATCCATAAGGGAAAAGGTAAACTGGCACATTCCAAAAGGTAAACCTCCACGAGTCAGGAAAAAATGTCCTCCACGAATTCGACTATTGTCACATCACTCATGAATAGGGTTAAGCCCTTAATCAAAAAGTTTAAAGACTGCAAAACCCCCCGTTTATCAAAGTTTAAAACACTAGCCAAAGACCCCACTTCAGAAAATAAACCAATAAACCTGACAAGGAAAAACCAAAATATGTAGAAAAAGAAAGAGCAAGACAAGAATTTTTTTAAAACCATAGATATGTAAGCATAAAGCGACACACAACAAACCAAAAGGATTCCCAATTTTTTCTCTTGGTTGGTACTAGGATAATAGATGATAATTAGCTGAACTCCAAGTTGTTGTAGCATCGCATTAGGCTTCAACGAGGGTTTTCAGAACCAATTTCCTCCAAATCCTAACCATTTAAATATTCAAGGGAAACTTTGATGATATGTGGGAGTGTTTTCCATTATCACCATAAGAAATATCCTCCCACTTTTAGCTCAATTCAAGCCATTAGTTATTTAATAAAGTTTGGATGCTTGTGTTGCATATATATTCGACCATTAATTATTTAATAAAGTTTAGTTGTTTGTGTCATAGATATATCCGAACCATTAACTATTTAATAAAGTTTGGATGTGTGTGTTGAATATATGTTTGACCCATTAATTATTTTATAAAGTTTAGATGTTTGTGTCGAAGATATGCTCGACACATTATTCCTAATGGGTAAATTGAAAACCATGGGCTGATTTGGTTATTTAAAACCACATCTTGTTTTGGTTTAATAAAACCATAGGTTGGTTTGGGTTATTTAAAAAAATTAATGTTTGTGTCGAAGCTCAAAAATATAATAAAAGAAAATTTTCTATTTTTTATTACATAATTATGAACCATACTTTGTGCCAAGGCACATATTTTTAGGTATTTTTCATTTTGAGGTATTGTGGTTTTGAAAAACCATGGGCCGTAAATGTTAAGCTAAAATATTTCTGATTGTTCATGTCAAAGTTTGTGGACTAATTAATGAAATTTTTTGTATGGTAGTGTTTGCATGTTAAATTCCATGGGTGGAATTGTTAAAATTATATGTCTTTTGTTTTACATGAATTTGGAAAAGTATAAGTAAATAAATATTTTTCCTTTTTATATTTTGGGAAACCCACATGTCCCAGTTACTGAGCAATAAGTTTTAAGGGTGAATTCCTTTTCTTAATGAACATTTGACTTAATAAAAGGAATACTGTTTATTTCAGAAATGTTTAGCATAATTTTTATATGCTTGTGCCACGTCGGGGTTCACTTATTAAATTTCCTTGTCTTAAGGAAAAGTTTGGCATAATTTTATATGTTTAAGTCACACTTCACTATGTCTTAGTTCACCCCATTGTAGCTCACTCCATCATAGCTCACTTCATCGCAACTCACTATGTCTCAACTCACTGCGTCGCAACTCACTATGTCGCAGCTCACTCCGTCGTAGCTCATGATAAAGTGTAAAATTTTGAAAACACTGTTTTATAAGGCCATAATTTAATAAGGTCAAGAAATTGTTTCTTAGTTAAAATATTATAACATTTATATTAAAAAGATTGGGTTTAGTTACATGTATTAACCTAATGATTTTTAGCTAAGTTAAAATGCGTGTGAAACCCAAGGCTATTTCTACTGCACAGTAAGAATAAAAAAAAGGTATGTCGAAGTATTATTTTGTAGAAGATATCTCATAGCATGTAGAAATAGAAACTCTGATATTATGAATGAAATATAGTCTTGATTCTAAGAGAAAACAAAAGATGTAGATCTAGTTACAGATATGATTCTCACAAGCATGCACAAGGAAAATAGAGAGAATAATAATGAGATTGGATACATTAGAAGTGGAGAATGATCCAATATCTTTACATGTGTTATTGATCAAATTAGTGGATGATTATTACAATAGTAATCCATCCTTATCAAGGAAAATTGAATTGCTAGAAGACAACTGTCGAGCACCCTAAATGCAGATAGATTGTTATCAACATACAGAGTTTACGAAATTCATTGTCAACCCAGGGAAGTCTTTTATTTCAAAAGGTAAGTGCACAGTATATGCCGAACACCAAATCATTATAGTAACTACTGTTCTTAATAACTCTGTTCATCCCCTTGTCTATGCATGATCCCACAAATCATCTAACTCTACAAATTCAACTCTTCCTTCAATGCATCAACCAGAAATGAAATCGACAATTACTGACAGAAAGGAAATTCTACTCAATGCTTAATTCAATGGAACTGCCTATTGATCTAATCACACTCAGAATCCAGAATCATAAATCAACTATAATCTAAAGATGCAATTGCGACAGATCACACTCAGATGTTCTAAGAATTGAATTACAGGAATAAGAATAAACAATTATAACAATCAAAGAATTACTCAAGATTCGGGGAATGTCGTTCTGAACTATGAGATGAACAGAGTTGCGCACAGCTAATAAATGAATCTCATAGAGATTACTACTCAGTCGACTGTCACACTGTTACAGCAATCAATCTTGAGAAATGCAATCCTGTAAACCACACACACTACTGCTGCGCACACAGA